>ML781096.1:355895-404207 GCA_009831015.1 Picea engelmannii | reverse complement strand
CTGCTACAACACAGATTCATGGGGAAATAACAGTAAAACATACATGAAACAAACACATGTAATTCTTATAAATAACAAACATGTACTCAAACACAACATGTTATATAAACACAATTGATACTTATCTTTTAATTGATGTCCACCAACTGGGTGCGGACCTTCCACAAAACTCCCAACCTTAGATCACGTTGCTCATCACTCTTAGTAGTGGGTCACCCCCAAGCTAGGGCTAAACTCCACCCGGGCAAAGAGATTCTTAAACTAGGATGAGATTATAGGAATTCACACAATACATCAGGAAGGATTCCCTCCCAGGAGATTTTGGACAACTTAGAGGGGGGGTGAATCAATTGTTACCATGTTTAAACAATTATAATTATTTCAAACTCTTTACAGATCATTCAATGAAAATCACAATAGTGTAGGAAGGTAGGAAATATAATATTCAACATCAATCACACACATGAAGTATACAGAGATAGATATCTCCCGAGGAAACCCATAAAGGGAAAAACCTCTTCTTCTTGATATGATAAGTAATCTTTTTTTTTCGTACATTATCATTCTTATGAGCACCAACTCATTGTGAGGCTACCACCTCTATTTTGCAAGTTGTAACTTGTTGAGAGCACCAATTCTCTGGTTTCTCTAGCACCCACTAGAAGGCAGCACCAACTCCCTGGTTTCTCTAGCACCCACTAGAAGGAAGCACCAACTCCCTAAGTTTTCTAGCACCAATTGTATGGAAGCACCAACTTCCAATCACACATGCACTGACCTGTAAAACAAAGAACAATAGTTCTCCCTTGCACCACCCTGGCACCCTGGTTTTTCTGGCTGCAACTAGATGGAAGCTACAACTGCCTCTGTTCAATTACCCACTTGAAAATTTGATGACAATAGTCCTCCCTAGCACCTCCCTACCACCCTGAAATATAAATCTTTTCTTTTTTGAATTTATCACAGTGATGCAACATTTATCTATGGCTTACTAGTCTCATCATTGTTATTCTACACTGCTCTACTCTACCTACATCAATGTCTCTCTCCTTGCATCTGTTGCGCTTTCTATTCTTCTCTCAGATATTCATTTATGTTCCCTTCTTCTTCTATGCTTTATGCTCTGTGTCTTCTTTCCATTCTATGCACCATGCCTCTTCTGTACACATCATCTCCTGCACACAAAATGCTTCTACCCACATGAAAAACACTCAACAACATCCCCATGTCTCTTCTTTGTTATGCATCTCTTTTTCATATTGATTCCTCTCCCAGATCCTACATTCGACTCATCATCTTCTTTGTAGGTTATACTGATTCTATTCGTCATCATTGGCTTATCCTGAGATTCTCTACCTTCTTTGGTAGTGCGACTCTTGGTCTTCTCTTTCACAGTCGAGATTTTTCCTCTCTATTGTAGTTATAGTCTTTGACACTTTTCATATGTCAATCATTTCTATGATGAGTCTTCATTCCACTGGAATTTACCTTGAGACTCTTGGGATCATCTATAGAAAGAATCAAAGAATCTTGTAACACATCACCTGTTACATTTGCTTCTTGATTTTTCTCACATTGTCCATCTCTTTGTTTCTTTGGAGCTATGCCGTCTTTATTCAGATGTCCTTTCTTCCCACAATTCTAACACTCTATCTTTAAATGTATGTATCTGGATCTGCCCTTCCTATAATTATCGCGGTTCCATGTGCTTTTTCCTCTATCCTTTTGTCTTCCTCTGTTATCCATGTTTAACACATTACCTAATGTCTCACCTGTGCTTTTCCATTGCATTTCCTCGCTAAGGATAACACCAACAACATCATAAAATTCTAGAGTGTTTGAACCAGATTCATAGTTACTTATATCGATGACCAAGCCATTCCAACTTTTTGGAAATGAGCACAAAATTAGAAGAGCCCTGACCTCATCATCAAAGTCCACTTTTACGTAACTTAGTTGATTAGTAACCATATTAAATTCTTTTAAATGATTTGCAACATACCAAACTTATGACATCTTCATATTAAATAATCTCTTCATTAGAAATACCTTATTGGACGCCGAGGGGTTTTCATACATTTTATCCAATGCACGTTGTCTTTTCATTTGAAATATTGAAATCCACCGACGCTTCCAGGATCAACTCTATCATTCCTAATGCCTTTATGTCAATAACCTCCCATTCCTCATCATTCATGGTCGTCGAATTGTTTTCTATTCCACTCGATGTTAGGAATAAATTCTTCTGATATTAATAATATTCCATCTACATCTTCCATAATTGGTAGTTTCAATTGTTACATTTATCGACCCTAAAATTTCCATCTTCCGCCATTGCTCCCACTCGAACAAGGAACCCTCTTTTCATGTGAGTTACCTTTCGCTCTAATACCAATTGTTAGAAAAACAGGATCGAAGAGAGATGAAATAAAACAAATGTGGAAATAAAACACAAAAGATACACAATACAATAGAGACACAGATATACATGGTTCACTCAGTGTGGGCTATGTCCACGATAGAAATTTCCAGGTCCTTCCTTTATTATTATCCAACAAATGAAGGGACACAACCTACAAAACACCCGTTGTAACTTCTTCTTCTTTTATGTCATAATCTTCTTTCTCAGAATACAACATTCACAATGATACATAGCCACAATACATTTCATTGATAAAATAGGTTTTACTTCTATGAAAAATAACCCTAACATATCTTCTACCATCAGATCTGTGATTTTTTTTCCAAAGAAAAAAGCGTTATTTTATTCCTTGGGAGGGACAAAATTACATTTTGTAGGTTCTTGTGTGTGCTATTGTTGAATATAAGTGGGCATTTGTGTGCATTTTCTTCAAGTTTGTATCAAGGATAAAATAACAAAGTCTCACCCATGACTAAGTGTACTCTTTTTTGATCATATATGTCTTTTATATACAAGCGGAGATCACCATTGTCGTGGTTTATGTCTGTCTATTTATCAGAAATAAGAGCAATTTTGAAGCCTTCAATGGTGCCTTTATATGTTGCAAAAGAAGTAAGAAGAAAATTTAATGAGTTGTTCAGTTTAGTGTAATTCAATTATATAACTGTTTGATTTGTTTCTTTGGTTCAAGACTTCAAAAAAGTAGTAGTTCTTGGTCTTCTGTAAAAGGCATGTGGTAGTAAGCATTTGTGTCTTCTCAATTTTTTTTTGTGATGTACCAATGCCCTTGTGGGATCTGCAGTCCTTCTTTGGATAGTGATTTTGTTGTCATGTTTATGTCCTTGTATATATGTGAGATAGCCACAGTTTCAAATGTGTCCAAAAGTTTGAAAATTTCCTCTAGAATAGGAAGTAGCAAAATACTATGACAGTTGTGTTCATTATTTGTCCATTATTTGTCCAATTTATTACATTCATAGAATCTCCAAAAATTTGTAAATGATGTAATTCCTTTTCTCTTGCAAAAATAAGTAGGATCTTTAAGGACATCAATTCAGTAAAGTTGTTGGTTCCCCTTCCCAATCCCATTTTTATGTCGAAAAATTGGTTTTGATAGATATGTAGGGTAGCGCCTCCTCCACAGATATTGTTCTGTGAAACACCATCAAAGAAGGCACAAGGTTTTGTGGTATCTATAATATCTTGTTGTTTTATCCTTAAAGTTTTTGAAAATTTGATTTGGGGATAATGGGAAAGTATTGCAAGACTTTGTGCTGCTATTTGTGTTGTGAGAGTGGATTTTTCCTTGAAGATTTTTGAGTTTTTTGCTAGCCAAATTCCCCAACTTATTAGAAGAGGAAGTACTTTTAAGGAGATGTTTCCTGGGGTATATGTCCATGTTTTCTAGGAGGATTCCATGGAGTCTCCTACCCATAAGCAATTTTGTTTTAGAATTATTGAAGTTTCAGTCCAAACTTTAACTATGAAGGGGTAGGTGAGAAGCAAATGTAGAGTGGTTTCAATTGCACTTTTTTAGAGTGCACATCTTCCCGAGCCTTCTGTTTGACACTTTTTTAAGTTCTCCCAAGTTGGGATTCGATTGTTTAGTGCTACCCACATGAATATTTTTTCTTTTTTTGGGCATTTTTGTTTCCAAAGGATTTTCCACCCCCATTTGGGATTTTTTTGTAATGGGAGGTTTAGTGCTACGTACCCTGCTTTTCAGGTGTAGAGGCCTATTGGATTTTTTTTCCAAACTAGTTCATATTCCCTGTTGGTTAGTCTAATGTGGATTATTTTGACTGTAGCTATATAATTTGTCAATGATTTTTCTTGTGTCCCAACAAGTCCGAGAAGATTTTCATTTTTCCATCCTTGATTCCAAAAATTTGTAGTTGGGGGGTTGGTTATATGGGAGAGATGGAAGATACCTTGTCTATGGATTTGTTCGATATGGTCCTCAGATAGTATGTGGGATTTCCCACTTCTTGGCCAAGGGTTAGTCCCTATTCGTAAATGATTTCCTTTTCCCACCTTCCAAGCAAGACTTTCCTCAATCATTGTGAAAGAAGAGATCATTGATTTCCAGATAATCGATCCTTTTGTTGAATCTTTGTGAGGGCTTCTGATCCATTATTCAATTGTATCTAGGGAAATATATTTTTGATTTACTACAAGCATCCACATGTTGGTGTCTGAGATGATACTCTAGAAGGATTTTGCTACAAGGGCCTTTGAGAAGAGAAAAATGTTTTTGAGCCCCCAACCTCCTAAAGATTTTGGCAAAGTTATGCTGTCCCATTTTGACTAGGGTTGTGTATACTTTTCTCTTGAGCCTGACTAGATGAAATGAACATAGATCTTTCTGATTTTTTCCAAGACTCCTTTTGGGATCCAAACTAGCAACATCCAATAAAATGGAATAGCTTCTAGTATTGATTTCATCAATGTGAGTCTGCCTTCTCTAGATAACCATCTGAAGCTCCAATTGTTTAGTATTTTTTTCTAGTTTTTCTATTATCCATTTCCAATCTTCTTTCTTGTATATGTTTGGTTTTAGATCAAAGCCCGGGTATTTTATTCCTTGTGATATATATTGCATAGTGAAGGGGAAGAGTCTTCGATAGACTTCCTTTTCTTATTCCTGCAATTCAGAAGTGGATATTGTAGATTTTTGTTCATTTATTATCATACCTGTGGCTAAATGAAAAAACACGAGGATGTATGCCAATGTTTTAGCATCTCCAGTTTTCCCATTATAGAAGATAAGGATATCATCTACAAATAAGAGGTGTGTGATTTTTATCCCTGGAGACACTGAAATTCCTTGGAAAGTCTCTGCTCTGGCTGCTACATCTAGAGATTTACTAAGGCCATCTACTACAAGAAGGAAGTGGAGGGGTGACAAAGAAAATCCTTGTCTCAAACCTCTTTATAATTTGAAGAAAGGGGACTCTTCCCCATTGATGAGTACTACGAAAGAAAATGTGGAAATGCAAGCCATTATCCATTTTATAAAAGGGACTTGAAAACCTAGATGGGTGAGAAGAAGGTGGATATAATCCCAATTTACTCTGTGAAAAGACTTTGAGCGATCAATATTCAGGATTGCTCCTTTTGATGTTGCTGACTTTAAGTTGTTGAGGCCTTCTTGTGCAACCCCTACTGCCTCATGAATTTGTCTTCCTTTAAGAAAACCGAATTGTTCCATTGAGATGGCTTTTGAAAGTATGGGTTTTAGCTCGTGGGCTATGATTTTGGCGATAATATTGTAAATGAAGTTGCAAAGGGAGATCATCTTAAAGTCATCAAAGGTATGAGGATCATTTACCTTTGGTATGAGGGCTATAAAAGTGGAGTTGAAAGGCCCATGAATTATACCATTTGTTCTTGATTCTTTGATTACCTTTAGCAGATCTTTGAAACCCCTTAAGAATTCAATTGTCCACCTGTCTGGGCTTGGGATTTTATCTTTCTGGAAGATTTGAAGAGTTTCTTTTAACTATTCTTCTGTGACTTCAGAAAAAAAAACTTGTTTCCCTTGTTCATTTACAAATTTTGGGAGGAATAAGGCCACATTTATTATTTCGACAATATTTGTGCTCCTGACAGCTTTGAAGAGGGTCTGAAAGTGGTTTTTTCCTAGGTTTTCTAGTTCATCAAAAGTTTTGCAAGGTTTGCCTTTGTGATCCTTTAGACTCCAAATTGTATTTTCAAATTTTCTTCCTTTTTCATAGGCTTGGAAGAATTTTTTGTTTTCATCCCCTTTTTCCAACCAAATAGCTATGATTTCCAGTCTCCAAGTATTCTCGTGTTCCTTGAGAAAGATTATTCTTCTTGCTTCTAATGTTTGTAGAGTTTTGTGAGCTTCAGCTGAGAGAAATGATGACTCATGGTCATATTGGAGAAGTTTGATCTTTTCCTCTATTTTTTGTAGTTCTTGTTCCTCTGAAGTCTTTTTTTCTTTTTCCCAGTGGATGACCAGGTTTTTTAACATTTTGAGATTTGATGCAAACTGGATGCTCGCAGGATTTTCGACAGTATCTCTTAGGTTGGTCTACTTTATCCTGATTAGTTGTTGGAAGCTTTCATCATTTATCCAAGAGGGGTTGAATTTTAAAGGAGTTGTCGGTTTAATGGGAGTTCCATCCATTTAGATCCATACAGTTGAGTGATTCGATTTCCATTCACTTCCGATCCATTATTCTGATCCATTAACGAAATTGAAGAGGAAGCATTGCAATAGATTTAGAGATCAAGAAACGATCTAAACTTTTTGTGACTCTCGCTTCTCTTGTTCTCATGTTTCTCCAGGTGGGTAGCAATTTTAAAGGAGCCACATCAATATGACCTTTTGTGGCCATCGGATGGATGAAATACCCTACTTGGATGTCTAGGTGGGTTGTAGGTCCCCAACTTTATGCTTCCCCCAAAGAGAATTTTAGGTCACCTCCCAAGATTAGTAGTTCGGGGTTCAATAGTTATTTGGTGAAAAATTTATCCCAAAAGGGGTTCTGATATGTGTGGCCCAAAGACATTTATTAATATGAACTTCTTTCCAGTTCCTTCCAATAGGAAATCACCTCCTAGAATAGAGTCCATTGCCCAGGAATTTAGGAGTTTTAGTCTTTGAGTTTGCTAGCTGATAATTAGGCCCCCCAAATTTCCTTTGGGACTTTGACCCAAGAAGGCCTAGCATGGGAGGAGAGTAGTGAGTAATCTTGTCACGGCTTCTTTGTCTGAGAGAGTTTCTTGAAGAAAAATGATGTCTGATTGGTTTGTTAATACCAACCTTTTTAATGCGTATTTTTTGGGGGAACTTGCCAAACCCCTGCAATTTTAGGTGAGGAGCTTCATGTGGGAACCCTATCGAGGGTTTTATTTTCTCTAAGAACCCCAATAAATGATTTTTGATGGCTAAAGGCAATATCAACCAAATCTCTGGATTGAGCCTTGTATAGGTGGGAATTCCTTCCACGCCCCTTCTTTATTTTTTGGATCTTAGGGTTTGGTCCCAGTCCCTTTTTTTCAAAGTTTGGTATGGATATGGTCATGTTGTGGAGTTGATATCTGATGACTGAGTCTTATGATTCTTCAGAGGAGGAGTACTCTAGAGGTGGGTGGGGGAGAGTGCCATTCTCCGAGATTTGTAAATGAATAATGGGGGGAACAAACAGAGAGGGAATGGGTAGAGGAAAGTGTGGGGGATTAAGGTTGGGAAAGTTGGAGGGAGGAGGGATCAGGGGGGGCAAAGGAATCCATTCAAAACTGAAAAACTATAATTTTTATAAAATCTAAATGTTGAGCGGGAAATAGTGATATGCATACCCAGAAGGTGTCGACTAGGTATTGAGGGATGGCCTCTGATCCTACTTCTGAAGTCAATCTCTCTCTTTTGATTAAAACTAGAGCCAACCCATCTTCTCCCTGCTTAGGTGGAGCCTCCACTTCTTCATCCCATGATGCTTCTTGTTCATTTGTATTGCCTCCTATAGAGGAATCCATAGAGGGTGAGATGGTGTCTTTGGATATTAGACTCTCGTTTCTCCTCTTGTTTTCCACATTTATACGAGGATTTATGTGGCCTTTCAATATGTAAAATAAATCCTTGATGATGTTTCCATATTCATGGCACCCCCTGTAGCGGAAAGGATTCCTTTGTAGTCTAGAACTTGCACCCTGGTTCTTCCCAGGTCTGTTAAGTTTAGGTATTCCTTTAAGACTTCTCTTAAGTTTAGTAGAACAAGGATCCTTTCTACCACCATATCCCCTATGTATAGGAATCCCATAGGTGAGGGGGAATTCCTAGTAAATGGACCCAAATGGGCATGGAGTCTAGTCTCTCATTATCCACATCAAAGGTGGGGCTCCATAGTTTCAGAAGTATAGGGGAGGATTCTATGAACCAACTTTTTCGGAGGACTGAAAAATCATGATATTTATCTAAGAAAGTAAGCATAAACCAACCTCTAGATAGACAGTTTATTTTTGGTGGAGGGTTGTAGAATTGATCCCAGGTTGATGCCACCCAGAATTTTAGCGTTTTTTTTGCTAAATTGATGTCCATATTCTTTTCCAATGAGTGTTTTATCTTCCATTTCTGCAACTCTTGATAAGGTTAATTTTTCACCCAGGGTGAAGTCAAGATTTGAGGTTGAGGATCCTATGCATTTATTGTGTTTCATGTGTCTTTCCTCATCGAATCCTTTTCGTTGATGAGTTTGTTCATTCTGAGCTATGTTTGCAGTCTCTCCCCTGAATACTTAGACCCACTCGCTGGACTTTGATGGCTAGAGGTTTGATGAAATAAACCCTTCATCCACCATTAAAGTGTGGTCCTAAAAATAAAATTGTTCTTAGAAAGGGTGTAGTTGGGCCGGAGTTGAGTTGGGTTCAGAGGGAACCCAGTCTACATTGGTATGATTAGGAGAGGGTGAACCTAATCTTTGAAGGGGTGGAAAAAATAAAAAAAATTTAGGAGGGGGGGGAAATGGGAGACTTCGTATTGTGGGGTTTGGAATAGACTAGGAAAGATTGGTAGGGAAGGAGGTGAAAGGGAGATTGCAGAGTAAGGGAGAGGGAAAACCTTCAGTAGGGAGAGAGGATGGGTACTATGAATGAGAAAGGTAGGGAAGTCCGAGGTTTAAGGTGATTTGACCCCAAAAGTTATGTCACCTCCTAGACAAGAGAGGTTTTCTAGAGCCTAGCTCGAAAAATTCCCTGAGATTCCTAAGAGCTATGAAAAAAAGCACTTCTGTGAGACAGGTAGTAAAACCCTACCCCACTGATCTGAGTAAGTCTGGTCTTGACTGCCATTTGTCAATTTCTAAGTTAGTGGTTCTCCATGCTCAGGAGAGTAGTCCACCATATCATCGTAACTTGCCATGGTGTCTTGGTAATCTTGATCGATGAGAACCCAGGAGAAATCCCTTGTTCAGTTCATCGCAGGAGGTTCCAAAAATAAGGAGAAAAGTGGAAAAATCAGCTGATTAAACCATCGATAAGAGTTGACTGCTTTGGTCATGTGACCTATGGAATGCTTCCATCGGCACGGGTCATAGGGGAAAAGTGAGCCACAGAGTTTTCCTTGTCAGCGGGGAGAGGGATCTAGAGTGTCAGGAGGCTCGTGACCACAGTAGGTGGCCTGCAAGCCTTCGGGGCTAATTGAATGCAGATCCAAATTCCAAAGTATTCTACAAGTGACTTTTTACATCATTATATCTGCAACTTTATAATGAATGGTCCAAATTTACTATGAAATTACAATATACATTTACAAGGAAAATTTTCCTTCAGGGGCCTGCTTGCCCCCAGACCCTGTAGGAGGGGCAAGCCCCCCCTACACTCCCCCACATGGAGGAGTGTACATTATTATGGGGTGTAAAGTATTCATGGGGTACAAACACGGTTGAAAACAAAGACCTTTAAAACATGAAGATAATCAGGCTCCACAACCAACAAGAATACCCTGAACTTTTCTCAAGTTCCCTTCCTCATCCAAGCAAGTGAAAGCCTTGTTGTAACAATCTAGGATAGCATGATTCTTGTCCAATCAATCCATACCAATAATGAAATAATAGCATCCCAAAGGTATGATATTCAAATATTCTCTCGTGTTCAGCACATTCATGTTCATAGAACATTCTTTAACCATCTCATTAATTTTTCTCTTAGGTCCTATGGCTAGGTGCACCAACCAAGATTTCTCAAGCTTGCTTCTAGGAAAATTAAATATTTCCACTATCTTAGGATCTAGATAACTATGACTAGCTCCTGAAGAAATTAAAATAGAAATGAGTTGGTCACTAATGTTATCTTCTACTTCAATCATGTGGGACTGAAATTCAACTTGCTTTTTATCCAAGGATGCATATATTCTTGGTACATTTATGCCCATGTCCTCCACTATATCATCTTGTTGTACATTATGAACAATTCTCACATTTTCATCTCTAAGAGGGAAATATGTGTACATGTGATCTCCCTCACATCCCAAACACTTCATTGGATGCTACCTTAGACTTTGACCCATTGTCTTTGTCATTTTGGGCTCCTTGGAAGCTGGTTGTCCCTGAGAATTATTTCTAAATAATGGTGGCTTTATCCCCTTCTTCCCCTGCTCCATATTTCCTTTTTTCTTGTCTTCCAAATCCTTTTGATAAGTAGGTATTCCTCAAGTGTATTTGGATCATCATACTATATTTTATCACTGATAAATGATGGCATTCTACTCAGGTACCTTTGAATGTTCACATGTTCATCCTTGATGAAAGCAACATATTTCAGTAGCCCTAAAAATCTTCTCTCATACTCATCTATGGTCATACTCCCAAGCTTTATTTTGAGGAACTCCTTCATATTCCTATAATAATAATGCTTGGTTAAGTACTTCTTTTGAAAATATATTTTGAACTCCCTCCAAGTGATCTTGTTCTCATTAATGTGTTGCACATGAATTATCCCCTCTTCTCGTGGTGAGTAATTGTGTAACTGAAAGTACTTCCTCATTCATACCAAATAGTTCTATGCATGATCATATTTCTTATTCTCACCATCAAAGGTAGGAGTCTTGATATTATTCATTTCTCCATGTAGCTCATCTACCCCAGATGTCCTCTTATGTTTTCTAACATGAGATGGAATTGAAATATTGTGTTCTCTCCTAGATGAATTCCTTGGTGAGTGATGTTGATTCCTATCAACACTTCTTTCTTATCATCTTTTATCATGAGACCTATGACTCCCTAACTTGATTGATTTAGTCTCTTTATCCATCTTCTTCTCTATTTTGTCCAAGCTCTGCAACAACTTGATGTTGAAGCCATATTGTTGCTCCTTGGATTTCATAAGCCTCTCATTATCATCTCTATAACTTTGGACATATTTTTACAGAATATTTATGGTATCCACCAAGTTTATGCTCTCCTCATTTCCTCCTCTATGCCTATTGGATTATATCCCTTCATTATCCATGCTCACATACAACTCTCTTACTTCATCTTCATGGTTGTAGGTTATATGAGCATATTCCATGCCTCTAATAACTATAATGATCCTGTTCTAACTGGTTTTTTTTTAAAATATGTGAAATGTTTAGGAAACATGATTTTCTAGAATATAATAAATTTAAAAAATCTATTAATTGATGCACCATTCTGCTCTTTTTAATACACCAGAAATAGTATTTATGATCCCTTGTGAATATGATTGTCCAATTCATGTTTTTGGGTGCATATTTGGACTCATATTTCCAATACCTTTCCAAAAACTACTGTATTTCCCAATTCTGAGTTAGAAGCATAAATTTATGGTCCTTTTAATATTACCCACTTACTGCTTTTATGATCTTTTCATCCTAGTGAAATTAATGTGAAACACCACCTTTTTCCATTTATAGAAGCCAATTTTCCAGGAACCAGGGAAACATTTATATGATACATAGCTAATAAATATTAAGAATAATACATATCAACTCTCATATTCTCAATCTTAGGTTCGAGTAAAAAATTACAACAATCTAGAAATAAAAAACTTTGTCATTTTCACACCCTTTTCCAAACTTAGAATTTTTAGCCAAACAGGTTACCTCCCAAACTGTGCACTTCTGGAAAAAAATAAGTAAACCAAATTTGTAGGGATTTATTAGTATACAAAATTTTGAATAAATATTGTTTTCCATATTTTCCATCTAGAGACCCTTTTCCACCTCTAAAAATCCAAAAAATCCCCAAAAAGTGGCCCAAAATAGTGGATTTTCCACTATTTTAGCACCTCCACTCCAAACTCCTTGGAATCTGACCAATTCCTTCATAAAGTATTCTCATGTGTGATTTCCAGACATTGTGTATAAGTTTAAACAATAACTAGTTTCCTCCCATTGAGTTTGACCATGATCTTCAAAAAAAGTAATTTTTATTTTCTAGATAATCAAAGCATAATTGGCCAGTGGCTCTCTCTGGTATTTTTATTGCCATACTTACTGCAGAAAATACCCATAATTTGCATTCGAATCAAAATTATTCTTCTCCAATTTGGCCAAAATATGATTTTACATATGTGGCATCCCTCTAACGTGTTTTTTGATGTGGCATTTGGGTCTACATGTCACCCAAATATGATGCCATGTCAGTATTTTGGTCTGCCTGGGCCTACCTCGTCAACATTCTCTTACTTATTTCTCTCATTTTCCTTTTTAAGTGGGACTTAAAATTCAATATAATAATAATACTTCACAGAACCACTTACCAAGTTGGCACATTTCTAACCATGGATGGGACAGGGGTCCCACCTTGAAAGTTGACTATCAAAATCACACATGGTACTTTGTTATTGGTCACGAGGGCGGGAGGGGTCCATCCTGTACCTTTTTCGTTGGTGCACATAAACTTGCACATTTCCATAATCTGATGGCTGAGATCGAGTGAGATCAATGGCCGAAAGGCCATGTTGTGCCCCAAATGTGCCCAACTTTTAACAACCCTTTGGGTCACAACAATTGTTTTTTCTTGCTACATGGTACGATCTAAGCAATGTTGCATGGTACAAGGGCTAAAATCCAAAACTATTTTACCCCCAAACGACAATGGTTTATGGTATCAACTATACCACCCACGCACATAGATCCCATGTCACCTACCACCATGCCACCTATTTCCACTGTGCACTAGACACTATGGCACTCCATGTCACCTATTGCACATCATTATCATGTAACCACCACATCATGATGATGTCATATACAAAAAAATACCCAAAAGTTTCCATTTTTTCCCAATTTTTGAATTTCTCCAAAATTCCCAAAAATGCATAATTCAAAATTCTTTTTGTGGCCACCCTGGAACTTTGCAGTTAATATTTCCACACTAATTTCATCCCTGGACATGCCAATTTTTCCTAAGTGTGTGGAATTTAACTCTTCCACATCAAATTCTCCATGCATTACACTAAAACAATTGAGTCCTTTTCAATTTTGCCCAATTTTGCCCACTTGCAGACTCTACAAATCAGATTTAGCGCTTTGTCTATGGCCCATATAGGTGGAGTGTTGAACCTGTGGCTTTGATACCACATTGTAACATACCCAACCACCTATATGAGTCCCTTCCCCACATTGTGGCGTCCCCACTACCAACAAATAAACATAGCTTTTCCTCTTATACCACGTAGTATAATTCCCAACCCCAAGATGGGAAATGCCCCAAGAAATTACCAATTCCGATACCATTCATTTAAATAAAAAAAACTATCTACATATGCACAAAATCATACAACCCTTGACAAACATAAACATGCATAATAACATAGGAAAAAACCATAAGAGAATATACATTTAATCACACAGTAATTAAGTAAAATACACAGAAGATACTTATCTTTTTCTACAAATTTACCAACTGCGTGAAGACCTCAGACATTCCTCCTAGCTGTAGAATTTCTTTCTCATAAACTATCAGCATCAATTAAACCCCGAGTTGAGGATAAAACTCCACTAGGGAAAAGGACTCCTAAGCCAAGATTAGGTCTTTCAATAGTCAAAATACTCATACTATGGTGTCAATAATAACAAACAAACTATAGTCTCTCATTCACCACATGTCTGTCCCACCCAAAGAAGTGTGCCCCTTCTCTACTCAAAATTCATTCGTATGCCCCACTTCCCTTCTGGGGCTTCAAAATAGGCCAGACAACCCATTTCTTCCACACCTCATGGGCTCGACAAACTGCCTTTTCAACTCAATGCTCAAGTTACTCCTGAAAACAACTCCAAAGTATAGGTATGTATGGTAGATGACAGAGTGAACATGAGAGAATGAATGATAAATCCCCTTTCCCTTTCTAGTGGAGTTTCACCCCCATCTCTTTTGTCTAGTTGGTCTGCAATAGTGATTTATTTTATTAATATCATCATGTGTGATTACATTTTACAATGTTAGGATCATTGGCCTTTTAGCATCTAGGCTCTCTAGTCTAAATCAAAACACAGATACTCTAGCCTCAAATCATCTATAAAAGGCACTCTAGCCCTAAATATCCTATTTCACTAACCTACATGTACATTACAACTAGGGTTCGGCCTAGGGGTATTACACAACACAAAACCAAAAACTGGAACAAGAGATAGTTACCAACATATAAGCTCATGTTAATAACACCTTAGAGAAATATAGAGACTTATGAGTCCCCTCTTCCTCCTTGGGAGGGTCATGATTTTCCCCAATGTAGAACACTTCCTCCTCTTACAAAAAGAAAAATGGAAAAGAAGAACTATAACCAACTTCTCAAGAGGTGAGAAGGTTGGTATTTTCTATGGATATTAGAAAGATTCTATGAGAATAGTGGAGTCTCAAGGATAACTTCCAACAAAATAACAATACATATGAATTATTTATTTGGTGCATACCTCATGCTTGTATTTATATGACTCATCCAATCTTTTGCAAAACTAGTTTGTGATGTGAATAGGAGTCCTCATGTAGGTACCTCCAGAGTCCTTAAATGGCCCCAAGGATAGATTTTAGAATTGCCTTGGATGACTTGTCGTAGTACACCTGAGTTGGAAGTGGGTGAGGCCCAACTAGAATAATAAATGCACCACTTTCTCACATGTGTGGGTTTCTTTGATGAAAGTCACACAATCCATGCAATTTGTGCGAATTTGATAGTGTTAGCTCGCACAGTTGTGCAAGGAAATACCTTTGGAAGACTGCATCAAAATTCAAGAAGCCATTTTGTATAGTATTGTGATGTTTATGAATGAATATTCTTAATGTTATAGCGGTGTGTTTCACTAGTAATTTCTTCATTATTCACCAATCTTGTTGTGAGAAATTTTTTTGCGATAAAAGATGCCCGCTAATGTGTGAGGTTAGGATCATACATATAGCCAAAATACATCATTGTTTCTTTTTCCTATGGTATAATCTTATAGAGGAGTTGGAGGAGGTTTTTTAGGAGAACTATCAGGAAAATCTATTGAAGGGAGAGGGAAAATCATTCGTAACCATTTTTATCTAAAAAAGAAAAATATATTTGTACAAACGATTTGGGAATGCTCCATGCTTGTGTCATGAAAACAAAAATATATAACTGTAATTGAATGTTTTTGATGGAGTGGAGATCTATAATTCCCTGAGGGGAATCCACTACAATATATGACAAATCTAATGACTGAAATTTTGTTGAATTGTGGAATGAACAACTATACTAAGTGTTGGTTAATTAGAGGCATTGATGGCATACTAAATTCATAGGTATTTTTCTATCATGGGGAACTACAATGGTCGCATAGTAAGACCCACATAAACATGAAACTATGTTGAGGTCGAATGTTATGGGGGCCAAGAAAATCAGAAAGTAATGAGGACTCTTTCTGTTCCATCCGAGATTCCTTACTAAGAGAGTAATGAGATTCAAGATACTACCACCTTCCTGGAAACTTGTTCAAATGTCAACGAGGAGGGAGGAACAAATGCAAGAAGCAAAGGAATCCTTGAAATCAACTGAATATGGGATCAATATTGAATTGTAGTAAGGTGGATTGAATAGTAATGTGAATGAAGTTCAAAATGCATGAGACTCAAAAAATTCCCTTGGTTGGGATTTTAGTGATGAATGGAATGTCATAAAAACAGTATTGCGAAGCAATAAAAAAAAATGCAAAAATAAAACACAAAAGATACACAATACAATAGATACATAGATATACGTGGTTCACATAGTGTGTGCTACATCCATCAAAGAAATTTCCAGGTCCTTCCTTTATTATTATCCAACAAATGAAGGGATATAACCTACAACACACCCACTATAACATCCTCTTCTTTCTCTCAGAGTCTCCTCTCTCAGAATATAATAATCACAATGATACATAGTTGCAATACATTTCCCCCATAAAATAGGATTGTCTTCTAGGGAAAAAAACCCTAACATAACTCCTACTGTAAAATCTGTGACCTTATAATGAATGGTCCATATTTACTATGAAATTACAATATACATTTACAAGTCAATTTTTCCTTCAGGGGCCTGCTTTCCCTCGGACCCCCCAGCCAGGGGAATATCTCCCCAGACCCCATAGGAGGGGGAAGCCCCCCTTGCAATCCCTCATGTGGAGGAGTGTACATTATTTTGGGGTGTAAAGTCTTCATGGGGTATATACATGGCTAAAAAAAAAAACCTTTGAATCAAGAAGATAATTAGGCTCCATAAGCAACATGGAAACAACTGTAAAATGCAATATAGTGTTAGGGGGATGACTAGATATTGGGATAATCTGTTTTGAGATGATGAGCTTGCAAAGAGATGTGGGATAGGTCAAAAAACGTAGATCTGGGACAAAGGGGTTTGGGATACTTAGATGTTGAACATTGAGAGGATATTTTGTAGATATGACTGTGAATGTTGGATTCCCAACCGAGGGAGACATGGGTTGATTTTCTAGGTAAAAACACCATTGACTATGATGGAAAAAAATTATGTACTTGCTAGAAATCAAAATGTACTTTATACAATTACCAGATGAATGAATAATGATTTGGGTTGATGATACACATATATAAATAGCCTCCCTAGTGAAAGACGGCTTGGCCTGCTTTGAGCGCAAGTAGTGGAAGTTAACTAATGAACGTTGGGGGCCCCATGGGTGGTGTTTTGTATTAGATAAATGGATGAAGGATGGATTTTCATATGGGTAATTTATGTTGGATTAGATGGAGGAATAATGAAAATGCTGACTAGGTGCATTTAATGTAACAAGCACAATATGATTTGGGATTTCAAAATGGGAAGGTTATAAATATGATGAAAAGAAGTATGAGGTTCATTCTCTGAAGTTCAAAACTATCGAGACTTCTAATCCTAGGGGGGTAGGAACAACATGAGTGTATACTTTCCAAGGGGAAAATATATGTGGGAAAATTCATGTAGGTGGAATACTATCAGTTGATATTACCAAAATGAAATAGAGGTAAAGGTACTATGAAGTCGGGCATGTGTGAACCTAAAGGTGTTTGTTAGAAGATGATACTAGTAAATGCAATTGATCACAGAGGGATTAACTACATTCCAATTCTAAACATATATTTGAAGGGGTCATAGGATGACCAAAAATGTATGGGATATGATTCTTGTTAATAAGTACCTGCACACGAAAACCAAATAATCAAAGTGAAAAATATATGATGATAAAGAACATATTACAACTATTTTATAAAAATGATAGTGAGAACATGTACCTATGCTTGTGGGCTTGGTTATAGTCCCTTGGGACATGTGAGTAACATACAAAAAAATAATACCACTATGTAGATGGGAGAGTCAGGATCATGTTGCTGTGAAAATTTTGAAAAACGAAGATTCAGAGCTCATGTACCAGTGTTCGAAAGTTTAGGAGTCGGGCATATAAATAGGCATAGGGCTCACTATACCACCTCATTTGTACCTACATTGACTGAGCTTTGGCACATTGTGTGGATACATTTGAGAGCTATTGGAGACCATGGGTGATTGGATTTGAGTGGTGAGAGAGTATGGTAATAGACCTAAACCTCCTACATGTTTTGGATTTCTAGGTATTGGGGATGGGGGCCATATGGAGAGTCATATGACCATATTTATGTGTGAATGGGGGAAACTGCATGGGAGATTAGGATATACCTAAGAAGTATTTCATCGGTATTATATAATCTCTAGCGCAGAGTGTGCAATAGAAATAGATATAGTTGCGGACATGTTTGCGCAATTGTAGAGATTTTCCCAATGTAGTTGGCTACAACTATCAAGTGGACAATTGTGCAGGTTGGAACAACTGTTAATGAAAAAAATGAACCTGATTGTGAGAATGTTGGATGAAAAACTAAGCGACTGATTTTGTGGTTATATAATTCACAGTCGTTCTAATACCCCTAGGTTGAACCCCAAATTGTAAATGTAATTGTAAAAATGCTTGCAAGTTGGTGAGTTGTTGATATCATTTTTTCATGCACCTTCCATGGTATAGTGTGCACATGTACTGCACACTAAAATGATGAAGTGTGCACATTCCAGGATACTGCACACAACAAACTTAAGTGTGCATGATTTTGAGGCCATAGAGCCTTTGTGTATATGTTGATTTGTAGGCTGGTGAGCCAATTTATTATAAGCCAGAAGGCTTATGTGATGATTAGGCCAGAGATCCTAGATGTTAAAGGCCAATGAGCCTAATTTTGTATATGTCTTATCATTAATATAATGCATCATTACCTGTAGAACGACCATGATAAAAGAGTACGGGGAACTAAAATCCACTAGTTAGGGAAAGGGGGGGCTAAAAATTAAGGATAAGGGGCTAAGATAGGGAGCTTAAGCCAAAAAGGAATATTATATTAATATTCCTTAAAGTGTAAAGTATGGATAATTATTTTATCCTAAGTTCTAAGGATGGGGACAAGTGGAAAAAAGTAGCTCTCAACATGTCAAGTTTCAAGTTGGGAACATGCATACATATAACTTGGAATTAGTTCATTTTCTGAAGGATTGGATCATTCCATCATCATTAACTCACTCATTCAGCTGTCCTTCATACCTTTATGTTACTATCATTGTACATGTACTATACCCAAACCAGTACCATACCTGTATTTATACCTGGTTAGCTTGGGAGATGGACTGAAGAGGGGATTCGTCATGCTTGTGGGATACTGAAGAGGCGGGTTGTTAGGCCCATGAAACATTTCTCTCTAGGTGAGAGAATTCATGGGAATGGACTTCTCGAAGGTGCCAAACTGCAACTACAGGGCTCTAATACTTCATGTTCAGCTTGTTGGTGAAGCCCTGGAAGGGAAATGGGGAAACTAAGGGATTGTTGAGCAGAGAAGGGGCACACTTCCTGGGGTGGGACAGGAATGTGGGGAATGATGGATTGTAGGATGTTAGTTTGAGTTGGCACCTATGTCGGAGTCTTTCATATTGTCTGAGATACATCAACCTGGTTAGGAATCCCTATATCAGGGTGGAGTTTAGTCCCAGCTCGGGGGTGACCTACTGCTGAGAGTGATGAGCAACGTGGTCTAAGGATGGGAGGTTCATGGAAGGTTTACACACAGTTGGTGACATTTTTACAAGATAAGTGTCCATTTTGTGTTAAATTACATACTGCATTATTATGTATGCATTTATTTTTATGGGTTATTCCTGTGTGTTGCATCTATATTTTTATTATCATTATGTTTGAATCTATGCATTTGTAGAATTTATTTATCTATTTTAAGTTATATACATAAAGTTCTGTAAGAGTTTCTGTGTGTATATGATTTTATTTGTATACACTCAGAATATTTTATGTGGCATATCCCAATTGGATGTTAGGGATGTTACAATATGGTATCAGAGAATGAAATATTTTCAGTGGCATGACCCGACCTGGGTGGTTGGGTATGTTACAATATGGTATCAAAGCTCCAATTTTAAAAAATGACCCTGTATGGGCCGAGAAAGTTGAATTGAAGTGAAATCTCATCGAGAATTGATTTCAAAGTGGCCAAATTTCAAGTTATAGATCGTCCATGGTAAAAATTAGGAGAAATTGCATGGAATTGGGCAAAAGCCCCAATTTCTATTGTTAAATTCATGGGAAAATTGAGAAATTTGGCCAAGTAGTGAGATATTCTTAATTTAATTTATGTTCTAGCAATTTTAGACTTGGAGTTGGTCGAATTTGAAGTTACAAGGAAGCCATTACAGATGGAGAGAGATTAGTTGATTAAAATTCTCAGTTCGTGAATTGATTTTGGGAAAACATTGTTCTAGGAATGTCAACCAACAACTATTTGTTGTTGTAGAGGTTGAATTGGTGTTATCGAGGTGAAATTGAAAAAAATTCATAGTTGTAAAGTGTCTATGGTGATAATTGGGAAAAAGTTTGGAAAAAGCCCCAATTTCTGTAGCAGAAGTCATGAGGTATTGATGTGCATAAAAAGGAATGTGTGCAGATGTGCACACTCAAAATGCATGATGCACAGTGAGAAGCTTGGGATGTATGGAAAATAAGGGTGCATCACTACACATGCTAAAATTTGGTGCCATGCGGTGCAAAGTGGTAATGCACGGAAAATATTGGCGCCCAGGTCTACACACTTAGATTTGGCGCTGTGCGGTGCAGAGTGGAAATGTGTGGAAAATATTGGCACATGGATGTGCGCACTAAATTTAGAATTTCACGGTGAAGATTGAGTGGTGCATGCATACTATTGGCGCACGTGGTGTGCACACGCGTAACAATGGTGAACGTGGTGTGCACAATATTGACAGAGTGCAGAGGAATTTTGTGCATGTGCAATGTGGGTATATGTTGTCACGTGACAATTTAATTAATCATGCATGTGTGGAGTACTGGTGCGCAGTGGGAGCGTACTAAACATTTGCATGGTGCATTGCATAAAGTGAAATGAACATGAAATATTAGCATGTGACACAAAAAAAAAATTACGCACAACACGTATTAGTGCATGGACCAAAATTGTGCACGATGGATATCGCGCGTGACACAAAAGTAGTGCACACGAGTTATTGGTGCAACAAGAAGTGATCCACACTAGTTATAGGTGCGCAGAGAATGAACTAGTTTACAGTGTTGTTGCGCATGATAGATATAAGTGTACATGTTCAAATTTGTGTGTGTGAAGTCGTTTGGATGGTCTACAACAATAGAAAACCAGTGAATTTCTATGACATTTTATAGTGCTTGAAGGTCATCTTTTTGCAGTGTCATTTTGAGGCCCTAAAAAATGTTTTTAGCTACTCAAAAAACTTGAGGACAAAGGTCTTTACAGCTCAAATAAAATATCACAGAGAGAGCTTTCTATTGGTGTAAATCATTCATCAAACGAATCTTTTATGAGGAAGTTACAGGACTAATAGTGGAGGGTAAATTTTAAGACCCAACTAACTTCGAAGGGCCATAACTTTCTACTCTGAAATCAGATTGAGGTGCATGAGAATTATATGGAAAGATATTGAACCATATAAGAGAGTACTAGAAATGAATTAAATTTTTGAGCATGTTAACAAATTTTAAGATGGAAAAGAAGGTACCTGTAGCATTCTAGACCAAAAATACTAATTGGCCTAGAACTTCAACATGATGTAACTAGCAGCCCAGAACCAAGAAAGAGGTGAAATTTGGACTGATTGTACAAAGTATGTATGTTAATAAAATCAATTGACCCCTTACCAAAAATTCAATGGATTAGGTGCAAAAATGCATAATTACAACACATCTTTGCAACAAGTTGAAGAGTAAACAGAGAAATTAATGGACAATTTTCAAATGACCATAACTTTCTCCTCAAGGCTCATAATGGAGCAAGGGAGAAATCATTAGAAAGGTATTGGATAGAGGAGTATAATTATACACCAATAAAATTTATTTGGGTAGTTAATTTTCACAATAGATCAGAAGAAGGAATTATGATGCATTATTGGAACAAAATTGTACATAATTTCATAAATTTGTTAAATTATTTAGGCTAACAAATTTTGTTGGTTGTACATTTTTGCAAAGTTAAAAAATTTTAGTTATTAGGAGCTAAGAAGGTTGAAATTTAGTTAAATATAATCATAGGTACTTAGGAAAAGAGTGCTATGACAAAAATCTTTCATAAGATTATCAAAATCCAAGACTACAAAATGTTAAGGTATGAACTTGGGTGCAACCATAAAGTCTTGGGAAGACACTACATGAAGTCCACTCATGTTAGTAAAGTACTCAATGGAATATGGGAAAAGGAATAGATCATGTAGTGAATGAATTGGTGAAATTACATTCACTCCCAAAGAAACCAATATACAGATTAAGCAATGCATTGGAGTCGAAACTATTATAAAAGGAATTGAATATCAGATAAAGAAAGAGGCTTAATGCATATATGGATAAAGAGTGCATCATATCCATGGATTAGCTATGCAATTATAGATTAATGCTTCCCTTATGGTTATCAGAGTGTGCGGTGGAAGCATGTTATGAAGGGCATCACTTCAAGGGTAAAGAAATGAAGGTGCACATAAGTAAGGAGTGTCATTTGAGGCATAGGTGCATCATTATGGCATGATGGAGGGGAATTATGCAAGTCAGGTTGAAATCAGATTGGTCATGATAGGAGAAAGCAATAGTCATCAAGAAAATACAAGTGTTGATATGATCATATAAGGAAGGGATAAAGAAAGTACCTCAAGAAGGAATTTGGTGTTAACTATCCTAGGTTACTCATAAAACATGACCGGAAATATAATTGGGCCATGTAGGAAGTGGATCAGAGGAATCCAAATAATAGTGGAATGCTGAAAATTAATATCAACATAATATGAAGTTGCAAGTTCATGAACATCCCAGGATAATGGAATTCTAAATCATGAGGTATATATAAAGCTAATGGGAATGCAGGGCAACATTCAAAGAGGGAAATCAAGAATAGTAGAGGATTTTTTATGCATTCCAAAGGTATTGAAATGTTTCCACAATAGCATGGAGATGTCAAAGCCAAGAAAGAATTAAAAGTGAAATGAATCTCTGTAGAGAGTCAATATGGACCCATGAAGAAGAAAATGGTTATATACATGGTTTTGAATGCAAAAGTGATGGTGCCCGAGAAGAATCCATATCAAGTGGCATAGATCCAGGAGTGACATTTCTAGGGGGTGGAAGTATCACTTGAAATTATGATGGTAAATTAAAAGAAGTATTAAGTACTTTTAATTAATTCTATGTAGCTAGAGAAGGAGGCATATGCGCATCCTTACAATATGCTAGATATTGGTTGTGCAAGCCAAGTTTGAGGCCAATTGACAAGGAGATGAGAAGAGTGCAAGAAAACTCAAATACTAAAGTATTTAGTCAAGAAAGCACTGAAGTAGTTTAGTATGAAAAGTAGATGGATGTTGAAGACCCAAAGTCTATAAGACAACATGATTGGAATTATAAGTCATACAAGTATGAGTTGGGATTGATAGATCCAAGAAATAAATAAAAGTTGAAGGTTAATATAAATTTAGTATTTGTATGGAAAAGAAAAGGCAGCCAAGAGTGATTTGGCTAGAAAGTGCTCAGGTCAAAAATAATCATGCACAATGGTTACAATGTTGAGCACATGAAGATTCAGGAATCAAGAAGAATTGAAGAATTCTAGGATAAAAAAGGAAAAGTGATACAGGGAGAAAGAAGTAGTTGCAATTACTGTAGCATAAAGTATGGTGTATCTTGTTGGGATAGCCATAAAAAGAGAATGCTTGCATGTTTGCAAGTGTTGTTGATAATGTTGATGCACATTGAAGGAAGCAACATAAATTTGGAATGTTTATTATAAGACTGATAAAAAGGCATGTGATCTTCTATTGTCATCAACTAATCATATAACATTAAATTCGTTTAATGGCATCCATGTAGGTAAGTATTTCTCTTTTGAAATTTATGTTGCATAATTTTGAAGGGAAATTCAGGTAAAAATTTCCCCATATTGAATTTTTATAATACGCAATATGGTATGGTTTAAGTGCATTAACATGAATAAGTTACCACTAGTTGTGGTAAAGGTTAGGGGCATGTTATAGTTATCAAATATTTTTATCTTTTGAATGCACACACTAACATAGTAGCATGTCATATTAATTTGGTTATGAGGTAATAACCAAAGAAATAAAAGATGAGAACTTGTTATAGGAATGATGCTAGGAAAGCTAGTCATGTATGAGACCATGACATGGTTGGATATGGAAAGGTGTGGATATAGAAAGGTTACATGCCACAAAAATACCCAATGAGCTTCCTACCTTTAAGTAAAACTTGGACTGCAATATTTTTGGTAGCACTAATGAACACCACAAAATTGTTTTCTTGGTGTAGTGTTCGGGTCGAAAAGGAAGGCATCCAATCAATTGCGAAGAGAATGGGAAGTGGGTGGAGAATGTGTTAAGACATTGGCCAGATTTCCAATTTATGGATGGTGAGATACATGAATTAGATAAATATCATTATCAAAATCAATGCAAAGGTGCATTGAATAAATAGGCATTGAGAGTTGCACTCATGTCTAGTAAGTGGCAGAGTTGCACTCATACATGATAGAATTGTATACTTAAATGCAATTGTTGAATGCATTTTGTGAGTGTATGTATATATTTTTTTGAATGAAAATAATTATACTAATGACATAAATGTTACTAACTCGTGGAGATGAGAACATTTTAGGAACCATTAGGCATTGTAACATGAAAGTTGCAAGTCAGGTAGTCACAGGAATAGTGACTACAGAAAAAATTTTGTTTAGAAAATTGAAATAATGAACTTACTATTATTAATTATGAACATGCATATGCATAGAACGATGAGTCATTCTATCTAATAAATTGTTTGGTAATTTTTATTGGATTTCTAGGTGTAGGCAATTCTAAGATCACTGCATAAGGTTTTTGTACATATTGCAATTAAAATATGATGTACATGAAATGATGACAATTTGTTCGTTGTATGCAAGATAGAATCATTGTAGGAAAAATGGTATTCAACATGGTGGTTTCTGAAATCCAGAAGGAAGACTACATCCTGTTATTGCAACAATGATAAAAAAATATGAAACAAAATTTCATATTTTGGGAAAAGTCGAATTCCTTATGAAATTAATTTGATTTCTAAAATGGAATTTTTATAATTTTCTCTCATGATAATTGCATGTGTGTGATGAAGATAACATAATCTTGATTAAAGTTAGAATGGTGGGAAATAACAACTATTGTTGAGGACACTAAAGCCCTATAATTGTAGAACCTTCGTGGGGTTCTGGTAATGGGTTAGTGCTCTCCTTGTGTGTGAAATCCTTGGCAAGTTGGATCGTTGAAGGACTGCATAGCAGTGAAGGGATGCCTGAGCCTGAAAGGGTGAGTGAAACAAGGAGGAGGAAACCCAAGGATGCTTATGGCATCGTAGATGCCATAAGGAGGGTGTGTCAAATGGAACAATGAGCTATATTATTTTTGGAAGCAACTCTATGGAATAGAGAAATTAACTTCCAACTATAGTATGAATACCAGAATTGGTGATGGAAATTATGGCACTAGATGGATAATAATCTTCCAATAGCTAAATATTGGATATTTTTTAAATAATTTGAATGGTACATGGTATATCATGCACTGAGGATAATGCATAAATAAGGGGAGGGGATTGTAATACCCATGGGCTAAACCCCAAATTGTAACTGTAATTGTAAAAATGCTTATAAGTTGGTGAGTTGTCGATATCATTTTTACATGTACATTCTATGGTATAGTGTGCACATGTACTATACACTAAAAGGATGAAGTGTGCACATTCCAGGATACCACAGACAACAAACTTAAGTGCATGCAATTTTGAGGCCAGAGAGCCTTTGTGTATATGTTTTTTTATAGGCTGGTGGGCCAGTATATTATAAGCCAGAAGGCTTATGTGATGATTAGGCAAAAGAGCCTAGATGATAAAGGCTAGTGAGCCTATTTTTGTATATGTCTTATCATTAATATAATACATCACTATGTGTAGATCGACCACGATAAAAGAGTATGGGGGACTAAACTCCACTAGTTATGGAAAGGGGGGGATAAAAGTTTAGGATAAGGGGCTAAGCTAGGGAGCTTAAGCCAAAAAGGAACATTATAGTAATATTCCTTAAAGTATAAAGTATGGATAATTATTTTATCCTAAGTTCTAAGGATGGGGAAAAGTGGGAAAAAGTATCTCTCAACATGAGAAGTGTCGAGTTGGGAACATGCATACATATATCTTGGACTTAGTTCATTTTTCGGAGTATTGGATCATTCCATCATTATTCACTCACTCATTCAAATGTCCTCTGTACCCTTATGTTACTATCATTGTACATGTATTGTACCCAAACCAGTACCATACATGTATTTGTACTTGGTTAGCTTGGGAGTTGGACTGAAGAGGTGGGTTGTTAGGCCCGTGAGAAATTTCTCTCTAGGTGAGAGAATTGTTGGGAATGGAGTTCCCAAAGGTGCCAAACTGCAACTATAGGACTTTGAGGCTTCTTTTTTGGCCTGTTGTTGAAGACTGGAAGGGAAAGGGGGCAGTTGAGGGACTGTTGAGTAGAGAAGGGGCATACTTCTTTGGGTGGGACAAGCATGTGGGGAATGAGGGACTGAACGTTGTTAGTTTGAGTTGGCACCTGTGTTGGAGTCATTCCTGTTGTCTAAGATACATCATCCTGGTTAGGAATCCCTTTATCCAGGTGGAGTTTAGTCCTAGATTGGGGGTGAACCAGGGTTGAGAGTGATGAACAACGTGGTCTAAGGCTAGAAGGTTCGTGGAAGGTATGCATGCAGTTGGTGACATTTTTACAAGATAAGTGTCCATTTTGTGTTAATTTACATGATGCATTATTATGTATGGGATTATTTTTATGGGTTATTCATGTGTGTGTGTTGCATGTATATATTTATTATCATTCTGTATGAATCTGTGCATTTGCAGAATGTATTTATCTGTTTTAATTTTTATATATAACATTTCGCAAGAGTTTTATGTCTATATGTTTTTATTTGTATACAGTCGAAAGATTTTATGTGGCATTGCTCAATTGGATGATGAGGATGTTACAATATGGTATCAGAGCATGAAATATTTTTGGTGGCATGACCCAACTTGGGTGGTCGGGTATGTTACATTCATGCATATCAACATGACTGTATCAGGAATAGTCGCACTAATGTGTGCAACTATTTTAGTGACAACCACGTTGATTTGTAGAAGTTTGTTTTAAAAGATGATTTTTAGCATTTTGAAGGTTTTAGATAACCAAGATACTTTGCAATTGAATGCAAGTGAAAGACAACATATCATAATTCCAGTTCATTTTAGAGAGAGATATTTGGAGTGCATATAGGGGAGGTGTGGGGGAATATTTGTGTCTCACAGTAACTATCCGATTTTGGGTTTTTGAAGGTTTTTTATGGCGCTCTTGTGAGCTCACATGAGGATTTTCATAGATTATTGATTAGGATGTGGAGGCCCAATATACAGGCCTTTATGTTCTATGGACATGAAGTCCACTTTTTAGTTAAGGTTGATATCTACTTTTTGACAGGGCTCCCCCTTAGGGGTACAAAGCTAGATGTTCAACCCCATATGTTGGGGGAAGAGTCTATTTTCGAGATGTCACAATGCCACTATTTTGTTGCGGAGCCACTTATTAGAGGATCGATCAAGCTGAAAACCATTGATTCCTTAGCGACATGGGTGGTTGCAGCTATGTTTGTGCTAATTTATGGGTCGTTGGGGACCTAACACATTTTGACTGCACACCTTGGAGTAGTTGAGAGGGTGTTGGATGGAGAGACCTTTGTGTGGGTGTAGGTGATGCACTCATGCATGATATCACAATTGGAATGATACATAGTATATAGATTGGGGGAGTTCACCTTTGGGTCGGTACTCTACATTGTCTTTTTGGATAGGGTTGTATTATTGCACTCGTAGGTGATACTAGATCAACCTCATGTTTGAGAGTCATAGTGATGCAGTGGATACATATATTAGCATGCCATGGAGGTGGATATGCATACCATTATTTCATCGTTGATTTTGAACATATTTGGAGGCAATTGTCATCGATCATCCTGGAGTATCCATATGTTGGGATGGACTATCGATAGGATCCGAACATGGTTCTTACTTTGGGGGAGGTATGGGACCAACAAGGTGAGTCTCTGCTTATATGTTTTTGTATTTTGATGAGTTTTGTTTTTATTTTTAGCTACAGGAAGAAGAGTTGGGAATCCAATAAGACGTTAAGGGGGTGAATGTGAAGGTGATTGGATTATACTAGGAAACCAATCACAACCACATACTCAACTTGTTTTTTGGTGGAGGGACCTAGACATATACAACTAGAGTGGAGTATCACATGCATAGGGGTGTGAATGGCCCAAGATGTTGAAGTAAGGTTTTAAATCCATCAACTAGCACCATTGGCATACCTGATGTGGTAAGCTAACAGATGATTCATCTGTCAAAAAAAGGAAAAAAGATCAGACATATGACTTGGAAGGTTTTTGAAAAAATATTACAAAACACTAGAAATATATATATATATATATATATATAGGAGTAGTGAACGAAATATGGAAGATGGTTATAGACCATTGGACATTTTTTCCACTTTGTAACATGCTTAGCCCTATTTTTATGCACAAATATGTAATGGGTTTTGGGTAGAAATGGTTTAGAGAATGAGAGGTTGTGCATTTTGCATGAGTTGAGTTTTTGGATAAGTGTTTACATGTTGTGACTGAGGTTTTTGGAGGTAGGCTCGCACTGTAGCATAATGACTAGGCAGGTTTGGGTAATATTACTATTGCATATTTTGTAGTGCAGTGCGCATTTGTAAGAGAATTATGAATGACTAATAAAATAATCCAGTCGTTGTGGACATAGCCCAAGTTGAGTGAACCATGTTAAACATGTGTGTTGTGATGTCTTGTATTTTTATTTTATGATGTTTAATGTTATGGAGCAATGATGATATATGTTGAATGTATTGTTGATATATGATGTTATAATGTCATGCACTCAAGTATCTAGTAATTGAATGAATGTTAAGGGGGAGAATTCCTTGCATAGAATATATTGGGTGTTAAGTAATTGGTAAGTAATGGAAACTACACACATGAGTAAATGATAGTAAGAACATCAAGAGTTCCTTACTTCCCCTCATCATTGTAGAACCTTGGTTCCTACAACCCCTCTAGATTCCTTAAGTGAGACTTCACTTGCTTGCAGGTGATGCCGAAAGGATCGATGTCTAGGGGTTTTGTTGGTATATTAATGATTGTATACCCAGTGTGCACCAGCAAATGGTTCCATTGCTAGGACTAGGAATTATAATTGAGGGGAATGTTTTGGAGGTCGAATAAGGAGGATATCACTAAATGGATAGAAATCAAGTAGCAAGAATTTTCTAGAGAACAAAATAGGAACTTATTGCTCAACGAAAAATAGTGGTTGCAAAGGTGTGTGTTCATAGATCTTCATGAAATATTCTTTGGTGAATTCCTGATAATTTTGACTGAATGTTTAGAAAGGATAGTGAAGAACATTCAAAGATATCAAGCTGAGGCTCTGAGAAAATGGACCCCTAATCTGATCAGACAATTGAATACAATAAGTAATAAGGTTTCTCATGTAGTTCATTTTTGGTTGAATAGTATATTGGGGGGTTACATTAAAAAGTTTGTAATATATTGTACCCAACCTTATAGTGTCACAAAGAGGGACTTTTTCAAGGTTTTGTGTGGAAGATATTTGAGTGCATTGTCTACTTGGATAAACATGTTACTGTGTGACAAGAATTTCATGAAGATGGAGTCTGATTGTTAAGAACCTCTATGCACATAGAGGGACTAGGGGATGACTAGAGGATGTTCTAAGAGTGGAAATGATGAGTAAGGATTGGATGGAATGACGATGTTGAGGGAGGAATATATTGACTCGGACAAATATATTGAAGTATTGCACCATGGGAAAAGGTTTAGGTATAGTAAGAAGGAAACTATGACAGAGAGAGAAGAGAAGAATATAGTATTTGAGAAAAGATACCCTTGTGCAATATTTCAGATCACATCATATGGAGAAAGGAAAGAGAAATAAAATAATCCTTAGTATATCCCAACAGAAGAAGGAACTCCATCTCATATTAGAATCTGTGTTGAACCCACGACCTCATGTATGTCACCTGGATCTCAAGAAGAAACCAGAACATCGTTGAGAGAGATTGTAGTTAGTGGAGGAATTCAGAATAATAGACAGAATAGTGGAAGTAGCGCAATGAATTAAATTCATAAAACATCACCAAAGGTAAGTACTATACAAATTACAATGGTAGGGATAGATCATACAGTAAGGATGCATGAATTTCAAGGAGTAGGGCCAAAGGAACAAAAGAAACATTTGTATGTATGTGACATGATATGGACTGTGAAGAATGTCCAAGATGGGGCAATGAAGATCACACAATTGGACACGACATTCATAGGTCATGCAATGCCTTGGTATGTGAAGTAATAGACTACTACATTGATAGGATAGCCAAGAAATTTGGCAAATATTGGACAAACTTTGTTAAAGGAATTTCAAAAGATGAAATCCTAATCACAATATATCATAGAAATGAAAGAGATTAATAAAATACAGAATGAGACAGTGTGGGATTATGACCATAGATTTAAATATGTGATGGGTAAATTAACCTTTCATATTCCTGATGAACAACAAAAAATTGTTTATTAAAGGTTTATTACCACACATTTGTTGTTTGTTGACACAACATTGTTGGTTGTGGAGCCTGATTATCTTCCTGATTCAAAGGTCTTTGTTTTCAGCCATTTTTATACCCCATGAATAATTTACACCATGGAAGACTGTACCCTCTTCCACATAGGGGAGAGAAGGGGGGGGTTTCCCCTCCTCCAGGGTCTAGGGGAAAGAAAACACCCGGTGGGGGTTTGGGGGAAAATCCCCCAAAGGAAAAATTTCCTTGTAAATGCATATTGTCATTTCATAGTAAATATGGATCGTTCATTATAAGGTTTCATATCTGATGGTAGAATGTATGTTAGGTTTTTTTTCCCTAGAAGGAAACGCTCTTTTATGAGGGAAATGTATTAAGGCTATGTATCATTGTGAATATTGTATTCTGAGCGAGGAGATTGTAAGAGAAAGAAGAGGAAGATACAATGAGTGTGTTGTAGGTTGTATCCCTTCATTTGCTAGATAATAAAAAGGAAGGACCTGTCAATTTCTCTAGTAGATGTATCCCACACTGGGTGAACCATGTATATATGTGTCTTTATTGTATTATGCATCTTTTGTGTTTTATTTTATTTATTTACGGTCCTGTTTTTCTAACAATTCATATCAAAGAGAAAGGTAACTTGAAGGAAAAGAGGGTTCATGGTTCGATTGGGAGAAATGGTGGAAGATGGAAATTTTAGGGTCAATAAATTTAATGGAAAAAAATATCAGTTATGGAAGATGCAGATGTAAGATTATTTATCTCAGAAGGATCTATTCCTACAATTGGGTGGAATAGAAAAGAAGTTGACAACCATAAAGGATGAAGAATGGGAGGTTCTTGACAAAAAGTCACTAGGAACGATACGGTTGATCCTGGAAGTGTCGGTGGCTTTCAATATTTTGAAAGAAAAGACAACGAAGGAGTTGATGGATGCATTTGAAAAAATATATGAAAAACCCTTGGCATACAATAAGGTATTTCTAATGAAGAGATTATTTAATATGAATATGTCAGAAGCTGGGTCTGTTGTAGATCATTTAAATGAATTTAATATGATTACTAATTAACTAAGTTCTTTAAAAGTGGACTTTAATGATGAGGTCAAGGCTCTTCTAATATTGTGCTCATTTCTAGAAAGATGGAATGGCTTGGTCATGGATGTAAGTAACTATGTCTCTGTTTCAAACACTCTAAAATTTTATGATGTTGTTGGTGTTATCCTTAGTGAGGAAATGCGATGGAAAAGTACTGGTGAGACATCAGGTAAATTGTTAAACCTGGAGAACAAAGGAAAAAAAAATGATAGAGGAAAGGACTCAAGGAACTGCGAGAATTATAGGAAGGGCAGATCCAAATCCAGACTTGGAAAGATAGAGTGTTGGAATTGTGGAAAGAAAGGACAACTGAAGAAAGGCTGTAGAGCTCCAAAGAAACAAAGAGATGGACAATAGGAGAAAAATCAAGAAGCAAATGTAACATGTGAAGTGTTACAACATGATTTGATTCTTTCTGTAGATAATATTTATGAGTCTTGGGTAGTAGATTCAGGGGCTTCATTTCATGCCACACCCAATAGGAAATATTTTCTAGATTATGTTCAAGGTGATTTTAGAAAGGTTCATTTGGGTGATGATGCCCCATGCAAAATTATTGGAATGGGAAAGGTAAAAATAAAGCAAAAGAATGGAAACCAATGGTTGTTGAAAGAGGTAAGACATGTTCCAGATCTAAGGAAAAATCTAATTTCAACAGGGCAGTTGGAAAGTGAAGGTTTTATATCCATATTTACATATAAGGTGTGGAAGGTCACAAAAGGATAATTGGTGAAAGAAAAAGGAGATAAGGTAGGTACATTGTATTTATGTACTAGTAATATTGACTCTTCTATCTCCTTAGTTTCAACAAGAGTGGATACAACATTGTGGAATCATAGGTTTGGACACATGAGTGAGAAGGGGATGCATATACTTCACAAAAGAAATTTGTTGCCAGATCTTAAACAAATTGATTTGGATTTCTGTGAGCATTGTGTTTATTGAAAACAAAAGAGAGTCGGATTTCTCAGAGTTAGAAAAGAAAAGAAGAGTAAAAGGTTAGAGCTTGTGCATACATATGTATGAGGACCAAATTAGGTATCATCTCTTGGTGTCTCTCGTTATTATGTTACTTTTGTTTATGATTCAACTAGAAAAACTTTGGTTTATCACATTCGAAAAAAAATATGATGTTTTTGATACTTTTAAGAAATGGAAAGCTTTGGTTGAGAATGAGACAGGAAAAATGTTGAAGTGTCTAATAGCAGACAATGGAGGTGAATATTTCAGTAAGTATTTTGATGATTATTGTTCATACCATGGGATTTGTAGAGAGAATACAGTTCCAGGAACACCACAAGAAAATGGTGTGTTAGAAAGGATGAATAGGACAATCATGGAGCGTGCAAGGAGTATGAGATTGCATGCTAGTTTTCCCTTACAGTTATGGGAAGATGTTGTAGATATCATTGTTTACTTAATAAATAGAAGACCTTCAAGCTCTTTGGATGGTAAAATTCCAAAGGAGGTATGAACAGGTAAAAAGGTAAATTATTCTTTTTTGCAGACTTTCAGTTGTGAAGCATTTGCCCATATAGATAAAGAAAATAGAATAGAGCTTGAGGAAAAATCCAAGAAGTGTACCTTTATTAGATACAATGTTAATGATTTTGGTTATAGCTTATGTAATTATGAAAATAAAAAAATCATTAGGATTAGAGATGTCATATTATGAGAAGGCCAGGTACAAAGATCAGTTGTAGGGAAAGAAACAAGAAAAGGAAAAACCTGAACACACAGTGCTTGATGAGATCACTAAAAATGAAATTCCAATGGTACATGAAAATGAAAATGTACAATAGTAGGAGAAAAATGTACCTCAAACTCCTGCAAGTGTTGTTAGATGATCTACCAGGTTAAGTAGACCCCCTGAATGATACTCTCCTTCATTGTATTATTTATTGTTGATTGACTCTGGTGAACAAGAATGTTATGAAGAGACAATGCAAGTAGACACTAAAAGAAAGTGGGAGCAAGGCATGAAAGAGGAAATGGATTCCCTGTTAATTAACCAAACTTGGGATTTGGTTTAGTTTCCTATAAGAAAATGAGTGTTGAAGAATAAATGGGTTTACGAATTGAAGGAAGAAGATCGAGGAAAAAATCGGTACAAGGCTAGACTTGTTATAAATGGGTTTGCACAAAAGAAAGGTATAGATTTTGATGAAATATTTTCTCCTATTGTTAACATGAATTCAATTAGAATTATTTTAAGTCTTGTGGTAGTAGAATATTTACATATTGAACAATTAGATGTAAAACCAACTTTTCTCCATGGGGATTTGGAGGAAGGGATTTATATGCAGCAGCCATAGGGGTATGAGGTCAAAGGGAAGGAAAATTTGGTATGCAGGATGAAGAAGAGATTGTATGGCCTAAAGAAATCTCCAAGGAAGAATGAAGTTTGACAGGTTTATGACATAACAATTTTATAGTATATGTCATTCTGATCACTGTTAGAGAAATTTCTATTTTTGGCACACTAGTTCAATGGGAGTTAACTGACTAGTTCTATTTTAGAATTTCTAATCTTAGACCATCACTATTATGCATGCATTCCTAATTATAGGATGTCATTGCCTATATGAGTGATGATCACTCACTCATTGAAAATATAATAATATACAATGATTATCATTCTTCATTATGTATCTCTCTTCCTTTTCTTGATAATATTTGTTTGTGAATACTTTATCTAGATCTCTTGTGCAGGTTTCCATGAAACACTGACATGGTATCAAAGATATACTTCTTGGAGCAAGATAGGCAAGCCAAAGAATAAGGAAAATCGGAGTTTCGGTGAGCTAAATCTGTGGTCGTACCTTTCAGTGGTATTTCTCCAAAAATATTAAATTCTTGAGGAAACAACCCACTAGCAAAGTAAATTGACCCATTTTGGAAGTGGATTTTCAACTGTTTGGCAATATTCTTTACTGTTTTCTCAGAACGTAAGCCTCAAGATAGCCTCCTAAAACTGATACGAATCCATGGTCATACCTTTCAGTAGTGATTTCTCCCAAAATATTAAGTTTTTGAGGAAACGACCCTTTTGGGAAGTAAATCGACCCATTTTGCAAGTGGGTTTTCAACCGTTTGGAAAGATTCTTCACTGTTTGATCAGAAAGTAAATCAGAAGATCATCTCTTGAAACTGATACAAATTTTCACTTAAAGTGCCCTTTCTGTCGTGATTTCTTAATTTTTCACTTGCGGATAGAGAGTAAATTTTTAGGCGTTCTTAGAAACAGTGGGAGAGATGGATAGGAAAACTATTATACAATCAGACTTGGTGGTAATCCTCACACCATACAATTATTTTGATTGGAATCCCAGGGAAACATTCTGACACAACACCCCCTTCCTCAACAGGTTCTGCATGACCTCTCGGTCTTAGGATCATTCTTTATCTCCCTAAGAGTCTGATTGAATATTCGATTTCCCTACAGGAAATCACCCACACTCACAAATGTGTATCCACAGGTCCTTCTTTGGAGCTGTGCCCACGTGAAGAAACAATAAGTGCCAACTCACTCCCATGTGGTCTTTGATATAACCACATCCTTTACCCAAATAGGTATTCATCTTTCACGACTTCATGAATCCAGATGTGAGCCCCCCCCTTGACATGACAATCCCAGAAACTCAAAAAGGCTCAAGGGAAATTAATTCCTCCCTTGACTTTTCTCTGATGTGACCTCTAGCTATGAACTAGGGCCAAATCCTTTCGGCACCCAAAATTTCACGTATCGACAGTTTTCTATGCAACAACTCCTTTCGCTGACTTACAAAACCATGACAACCCCTTGCCAAAGATCAATGGCTTTCTGCTACTTGCGATTTGACGGTCCTAGTCCTTTCGAGACTTCGCGAATCGAGAATTCGTGACTCTCGACTCTGAGTCACAACTTCCTCCACTTCTCGAATTCCAAAATAGTGAAATTCAAGGATGAGATCAATGACTCATGTTGATCCTAATCCAATGAATTATATTCCTCCTGATCTTATGAGTGATGAGAAACACTCGACCCAAATCTCTCCACTGGCCTGCGAGATCCAATGGTTCATGGAACTTCAATGGTTTTCCCCATGAGAATTTCAACCGTCCGATCAGACTTCTGACAGACTCTTCTGCCAAACCTCCGGCATAAATCTTCCTAAGATTTCTTCCTGTTGAGTGGTTTCGACACTTGCCTTCCTTTGAACTCTTCAAGGTTCTATCCATTTTGAGATTTTACTTGCAAACTCTAGGGCTTCCTTAGTGATTTTGTACACACTCCTTGCGGCATTAGAAAATAACCTCGGGTTACGTGACCCTTCAACTTTGTGCACTCTTTGCAACAATAGTCCTTCAGCCTTCATCCTCGATTGATAAAGTCTAAGACTTCAATCCACATGTGCATTCCTTGCGCGACTCTATGCTATATCTGAACTTTCCCTGGTATGAAAACACCGGTATCTCTCCTGATTTTTCTGAGATAAAACTCATAATTTCGTTGACGCACACCTTGTGGATGTTCGTTGCACTCTTTGCTGGAATTCTCAAGAAGAGAAACAATTGAAACTCATACTCCCCTTTTCTCGGACTTCATACATTCATCTTGAAATCAAAAGCATATACAAAGCATTGAAATAAATGAATAACATAAGATATAAGTAACTGTATACATACCATTCAACAGATGAAAACAGTAAGCATAATAACACCATGAACGTGAGTCCAAGTTGTTATTATATTAACTCAAGTATTCTTGTACATGGGTTCTTCTCTGTGTTCTTACTTTCTACATCTCTATAGCTCTACAACTTCTGAATCCTCTATTTCTGAATAATAATACAATGATACAAGTGAGGGTGTCTTTCTATCTGTTTTCCCTCCTACAACTCTAACTATCAAATCGAAAATTAAAAACTACAACTACTTTACATTTAATACACATAAATGCCTCCATATCCGACATATGTGAGCAACACTCAAGATCTATTTACAACCTCCAAAACATAAATGAGAATATGTCTCCCATCTATTTCATTAATGTCTCTTCATTTAAATTTAAAACATTTTCAAAATGTGTGTTGGTGCGTTTCCGGTTGTCTTTGCCTTTGCGCTTGCTTTGTTGGCTGCTTACGATGCTCCTGCATCATACTCCCTTGGATTGAAAAATTCATGAACTCCTGTTCATGAGATCCTACACCATCTGTCCATGTCTCTGGATATCTACTTCTCTTTCCCAACTAGCATCTTCAATCGGATGTCCTTTCCATTTGACCAAATATTCAAAGTATGTTTTCCTTCGGGTATTCTTTCTAACTCTCTGATCAATGATCTTTTCCATCTGTGGATTTTCAGCTACAGGAATTTGTCTAACCCATTGGACTCCCTTTTGATCCTTGGATCTCTCTATTCTAGTTTCATCAGCTCTGTAAGGATACAGATTGACGATGTTGAAGATGGGTGATATTCCTACCCCATCCGGTAATTCAATCTCATAAGTGTTTGCTTCAAACTTTCTTATGATCTTACATGGTTCAATTTTATTCATATTCAACTTGTTGTATGTTCCCCTTGGGAACCTTTCTTTTCTGGGATGTGCCAGAACCAAATCACCTACTTCAAATTGAATTTCTCTCCTATGTTGATCCGCTATGTGCTTATATTCCTGGTTGGAATTCTACAATCACTCTTTAATGTTATTATGGAGTTCTTTCATATCTGTTGCGAAATCCTTTACACTAGCACTTCTGAATTCATTATGCTCCAAGTCTCTCAACTCAGATACTCCTCTCAGTTGCATTCCATACATAATATGGAATGGGCTTTGTCCTATGCTCCGGTTTGGTGAATCATTATATGTAAATTCCGCTTGTGGAAGAATCTGATCCTACCTACTATGATGTTCAACTACCAAACTCCTTAACAAATCTCCCAAGATTTGATTTACTACCTCAGTCTGTCCATCTATCTGAGGATGATATGTTGATCTAAAAGATAAATTATTCCCCAAATTTTTCCATAGGGTCCTCCAAAAATGACCAACAAATTTGGTATCCCTGTCCGATACAATACTCTTGTGTAAGTCATGAAGTTTAACAACTTCCTTAAAAAACAGATTTTCAATGTGAGTTGCATCACTGGTTTTCTGACATGGAATGAAATGTGACATTTTGGAAAATATATTGACTACCACAAAGATTGAGTCATAGCCTCTTTACGTCCTTGGAAGTCCTAACACAAAATCCATACTTATTCCATCCAATGGCCTTTCGGGTACTAGAAATGGATGATACAACCTTGTATTCTGTCTTTTCCCTTTGGCATGCTGGCAAATTCTACACCTGTTCACGAACTTTTTGACATTTGTTCTCATCCCCAGCCAATAGTATGAGTTGTTTAGTTGTGCAAACATTTTTTCATGGCCGAAATGTCCATCCAATCCCCCACTATGCTTTTCCTTCAAAATATTTTCTCTCATAGAACTCTTCAGAATACACAACTAATTACCCATGAACAATATTCCATTCTGAATCATATATTCATTCCATTGGCTTCTATCTCCGAGAACCAGATTCTCACATGCTTCATAGGCTTCTTTAAAATATGCATCATCTCTATACATTTCCTTGACGTTATCAAAACGTAAGGTATTTACTCTGAACTCCTACAGAATCAAACATTTCATGCTCAAAGCATCAACAACCTTGTTAGCAGTCCTAGAAATATGCTTTATGACAAGAGTAAAATTCTACATATATTCAACCCATTTTGTGTGCTTCTGGTTTAGTTTCTCCTGTCGAGATATGAATTGTAAAGCATGGTTATCGCTATACAAGACAAAATCCTTTGGGACTAAGTAATGTCTCCATTTCCTCAATGCTTATATGACTGCATAAAACTCCTTGTCATATGTTGAATATTCCAGCTTAGCCTCATTTAATTTTTCATTGAAGTATGCAATCGACCTTTTGTCTTGACTTAATACCACTCCAATCACAAGTCCACTTGCGTCACACCTGACTTGAAATGTCTTGTTTAAATCTGACAAAACCAGAACTGACTGTTCAATTATCTTAGCTTTCAACAATTTGAAACTCTTCTCTGCTTCCTCTGTCCAATGAAAAGATTTGTGTCTTTTCTTGATCGTGTCCATCATTGGTGCACATATCCCACTGAAATTCCTGTAAAAACTAGAAAGTGGAAGCTTCTAACTTCAAAAGTACTCTTCAGTGATGGCCAATCTTCGATCACTCTTACCTTTTCAGGATCCATCTTTAATTCATTCGAATATATTACAAAACCCAAATAAATGAGTTTTGTCTTCATGAAAGACGACTTCTTCAAATTGATCAGCAATTTCTCTTGATATAATCTCATCATCATTGCAGCTAAATGCTTCAGATGTTCTTCTTCATTCTTACTGAAGATTAGTATATCATCAAGATATGTGATTACAAACTTCCCTATGAAATCTTTCAATACTTCGTTCATCAGCATCATAAAAGTACTGGGTGCATTCGTCAAGCCAAATGGCATGACAATCCATTCATACAGTCCTTCATTTGTCTAGAATGTTGTCTTCCATTCATCACCTTCCCTCATTCTAATATGATGATATCCAATTTTCAAATCAATCTTTGAAAAAAACTTTGCTCCACTCAAGAAATCCATCAAGTCATCCATCATGGGTAAAGGAAATCTGTACCTAATGGTGATTTTGCTTATAGCTCTCAAGTCTGTACACATTATCCATCCACCATATTTATTTGGAATTAACACTGTAGGTACAACGCATGGACTCAAACTTTCTCTAACCAATCCTTTGTCCATCAAGTCTTGGACTTGTCTCTTAACCTCTTCATTCTCTTGCGGTGTCAATCTATACACTGCTTTTTTTGGTAAACCTGCTCCAGGTATAAGATCAATATGATGGCTTATGATCCTGATGGGTGGAAATGAACAAGGTAATTCATGCACCACAATATCATCAAAATCATCCAGCAGTTCCTGAATTTCCTCTGGTAAATCATCTATCTTAGTACTAGTCAAGATGACTCTAGGTTTTCTTACCACAACAAACTACATCTCCTCATCTTTCTTGACTTCCTCAAGAAGATCCTTCCCACTCATGAGAAGCATAATATTTCTCATCTATGTTTTCACCCCCTTATACTTAATTGGCAGCAACATATGTGTTCTACCATTCTTCTCCAAGGTATATGCGTTCTTTCTCCCATCATGAAAAACATTCCTGTCATATTGCCACAGTCTCCCCAACAAAAGATGACAGACATCCATGGGAATAACATCACACATAATTTCATCATTGTAACCTCCTATCTTAAATTCAACTAAACATTATTTAGTGACAGTTACCTAATGTCCCTTTTGCAACCACAAGACTTTGTATGGGCTCAGATGTGAAATAGTCTCCAATTCTAGCTTCTCCACCATTTATGTAGACACTAGATTATCTGTGCTTCCACTATCCACTATTACCTTGCATACCCTGTCCTTGGTCTTTCAAGTAGTTCTAAAAAAACCGTTTCTTTGGACTGGATTTTCTATCTCCTTCTCTAACTTCATGAGAATTTTCCTCATCATGAGTGATCTTCCACCTTCTGCATATTCTGCTTCAACATCACTCCTTTGCACTTCTGAAATGTGATCTTCACCTCCATCTCTTTTTCTATCAGGACATTCGAAAGATTTATGTCTAATCTTTCCACAGCCAAAACATTTTATCTCACCTCCTCTACCTCTTCCTCTTCCTCCTGGTCGTGGAAAAGTGTTTATGTCAGCGTACTGGTTTCCATGTGAACTTCCTCCCTTTTCAGGATAAGTATGAGGTTTCTTCTCCTCCTCCTTGGGCTTCTGAGTCCTGTCCTGGGCAACTGATTTTCCTCTGCTCTGACTTCTTCTTTGACCTCTTTGACCTTTCTTTCGATCCAAGTTCTCCCTAGCCTTTGAAGCCATTTGACACGCATCTTCCACATTCTTGATGGATAGCATGCTTATTTCATCCTGAATCTCGTATCTCAAACCATTCAAGTATCTAGCAACCTTTTCATCATCACTTTCACAATGACCTATTCTAATGTTTAATCTGTAGAACTCTTCGGTGTATTCTTTCACTATCATCCCTTTCTATCTCAAATTTTGCATTCTTCGAAACACATTAATTTTGTAATATCTAGGTATAAACTTGTGTTTCATCTTTGCAACCATCCTATACCAGCTTTTGATTCTTTGTTTTCCTTTACAATGATTGTCAGCGTGCAGTTCATCCCACCACAGTGTCACATGCCCTTTAAGTCTGGTGATGACATGTTTGACTTTCTTATCTTCCTCGAAATCCTCACAGTCGAAGTATTTATCTATAACCCTAAACCAATCTAGCAGCTCCTCAACGTCTAAGTTTGTTTCATACATTGGAATGTCCATATTTTATTTGGCTCTGATTCTTGCAACATCCCTGAATAGACATTCTTCTGTAGCATCTTCGACTGCGACTTCTTCCTCAGCTTCAGCCTCATTTTCGCTTTCGTCTTCACTAAAATCTCAAGCATCAGTTGTTCGTCTCTGTGTTGTTTCCATAGCATCTAATCGAGCACGGAGTTCTCTCATTTCCCTTTCCATAGTTGGATCGAAAATTGGTATTTCTCTCCTTCTTGGCGACATTGTTTCAATATGTTCCCCTGTAGAAAACAAAAATAAATTGTAAACTAGGATCTGATACCACTCTGATGCAACACCCCCTTCCTCAACAAGTTTTGCACGACCTCCCAATCTTAGGAATAATAGGGGCTAGTACTAGGATAGATAATTCTTTCGACGATAAATTATTGAAAAAGTTTCACAATTTCATTTTTCTGGGAAAAGGGATGACTATAGGGAAAAACATTGGGACGAAGGTTGTTAGGGATGAAGGGAATAAAATGACCATGAACACCAAGGGGAGGAAGTGCATAGGGAGTGGAAAAACAATCTTGAGTTTTGGAGAGGATGGATTTGAGGCCAGGAGGCACTGAGGGTGTGTCAGTGGCATTAATGGAATGGAGTTGTGAAATAATGTCGAAATGACCTTTTTGATGATCTTTTCCATGTGATGGGAATTGATGATCTCATGGGAACCTGTTTTGATTCCTTGGAGCTTATACTATTGGCCTTTATGGTTGAATTGCATGGTTAATTCCTTAAAATCCATGAGAATGGGGCCTAATGTCCTTATCCATCCGAAACCCAACACAATGTCACAACCACCCATGTTGATAGAAAACATGTGATATTTCATGCAGTACTAACCAATTTCGAGACACACATTTTCACAATTCCACGGACATTTCATTGACTCACCATTGGGAATCATGATTTGAAATTTGTTGACTACTCAAATATAGAAATTAGTTTTTTGGGAAATTCAACGATGAATAAAATTATGGGTGCCTCCACCATCAATGAGGATGATGAACTTCTAATGCTTAATGTAACCAATTATATTGAGGTTTTGGGGAGCATAGAATCCAATGAGATCATTTAGGGAAATGACTGGTTTAACTTCTTGAGGTTCAAAAGGTGGATTCATGTTAGTGGGTTCAAGTGACTCAACTAGAGGGGGAGCTTTGATATATTCTTCAGAAACATCCTAAGAGGTGGCCATAAAATATTTTTTTCCTCACACTTGTGCCTAGAAAAATATTTTTCATCACAATTATAACAAAGGCCCTTAAGTTGGTGTTCATTCATTTGAGCCCGAGTCAATTTCTAGATATTTAGTGGAGTGGAAGGAAGAGTGGGAGTCACTGGTTTAGGGAGAGGAATAAAGGAGGGTTTTCTGGTTTGAGAAGAGACAACCTATTTTTCTTAATTATCTCTTTTAGTAGCTTCCACCCAACTCTGAGGATGATCCATGAGGACATGGGCACATATCTCATCCTTGATGCCACTGATAAAGTATTCATAGAAAAAGCATTAGATGTGCCCTCTGTGCATAAATACAATCACTCAAAAGTAGCTATAAAGTCTTCCAGTTTGCTATATTGTTTCAACTTTGTCAAATGACCTAAATGATGGGTGTCAATGTCAAATCGTTCATAAGGTTCTGCAACAAATTGTGTCCAAGCCACATACCGTTGGTGTACATTTTTCTCTATGTCTACCATTGCCAGCATTCAAGATCTAGATGGAAAAAACCATACTTGAGTTTGGCCAACTCATCATTAATGTTGTACAAAGAGAAAAAGTGTCCCATTTGAGTGACTGAACCTGTGGGATCTGACCCATCAAATTTTTTCACCTCCACGTGAGGGGGACACAGGTCCCACTGAAAGTGGTGGGGAGGAAAAGAGGTGGACTGGGAGGATTCAAGATCTTCAAGGTTATAAGGTGTGGAAGAAAATAAAGGATTTGGGATGGGCTTAAACAAGGTGGTCAAATTTTTCACTATGTCCTGGTATTGCTGACACATGGCAGCCAATTGTGTGATGGATGTGGTAATTTATTCGAGGGGAGAAAGCCAGGAGTTTGTTGGTTGTGGAGCTTGATTATATTATTGATGCAGGTGTCTTTTATTTAAACCATGTTTATACCCCATGAAGATTATACACCCTAAAATACTATACACCCCTCCACGTAGGGGGGTTGCAGTGGGGCTTGCCCCTCCTGCGGGGTTCGGGGGTGAAGCCCCCAAAGGAAAAAATGCCTTGTAAATGTATATTGTAATTTCATAGTCAATATTAACCATTCATCATTAATTCATAGATCTGATGATAGAGATTATGTTGGGGTTTCTTACCTTAGAAGGAAACCCTCTTTTATGAGGGAATTGTATTTCGGTTGTGTATTATTGGGAATATTGTATTTTGAGAGAGGAAACTATTAGAGAAAGAAGAGGAAGTTACAGCGGGTGTGTTGTAGGTTGTATCTCTTCATTTTTCTAGATAATAAAAAGGAAGGACCTGGAAATTCCTCCAGTGGACGTAGCCCACACTGGGTGAACCATGTATATATTTGTCTCTATTATTTGTGTATCTTCTATGTTTTATTTCTGCATTTGTTTTATTTTATTTCTATGTGATCATATTTTTATAACAAATCATATCATAGTGAAAGGTAACTTGCAGGAAAATAGGGTTCCTAGTTTGAGTGGGAGAAATGGTGGAAGATGGAATGTTTAGGGTCGAGAAATTTAACGGCCAAAACTACTAGTTATGGAAGATGCAGATGGAAAATTATTTATATCAGAAGGACCTATTCCTACCATTGGGTGGAATAGAAAAGAAGTCGATAGCCATGAAGGATGAAGAATGGGAGGTTCTTGACAGAAAGACACTAGGAACGATATGACTCATCTTGGAAACGTCGATGGCTTTCAAATTTTTAAAAGAAAAGACAACGAAGGAGTTGATGGATGCATTGGATATACTATTTGAAAAACCCTCAACATCTAATAAGGTATTCCAAATGAAGCGATTATTTAATATGAAGATGTCAAAAGGTGGGTCTGTTTTAGATTATTTAAATGAATTTAATACAATTACTAATCAGTTGAGTTTTGTAAAAGTGGACTTTGATGATGATTTAAGGGATATTCTAATCCTATGCTCATTGCCAAAAAGATGGAATGGCTTGGTCATGGCTGTAAGTAACTCTGACTTTGGTTCAGACAATCTAAAATTTGATGATGTTTTTGGTGTTATCCTTAGCAAGGAAATGCGATGAAAAATCACAAGCAATACATCAGTTAATGTGTTAAACATGGATAATAAGGGAAGACAAAAGGATAGAGGAAAGGGATCAGGGAACCATGGGAATTATAAGAAGGGATATCCAAATCTAGACCGGGAAATATAGATTGTTGAAAGTGTGGGAAGAAAGGACATCTGAAGAAAGACTACAAAGCTCCAAAGAAACAAAGAGATGAAGAACATGAAAAGAATAAGGAAGAAAATGTAATGGGTGATATGTTACAAGTGTTGGGTATGTTTTATATTCTTTGCATGTGTGTGTGTGGGCGTGTCAGATATGACAATTGCGTCTGACGATCCCTCATACTAGTGCCTTGTTTGTGCCATGTGCATCAGTTTATTTCCTAGGGGGGTCCCAAGGGGGGTAAGGTATGCCCCCCCTGGTTACGCGTAGTGTTCGGAAATGGGCGGTAGCCCGGGGCAGTGCCCCGCAAATTTTTTTTGGGTGGTTTTTGCTATTTTTAGCGGATTTTGATTTTTTTAGTAGTTTTGTAAATTAATCCTGGATTAATGGATTAGGGTTTTGGTATCTATGGAATACCTAAAAACATTGTATATATTGTATGGTGAATGGTGAAATTTGACATAATGGATATAAGAAATGTTTTCTCGGTTGAGGGTTTCCGGTATAAATCTCTATGTACTATGTGAATGAGCCATTGATTAGTTTATGTTTTGCTTAAGAATCTATATGCATTGCTTTACATCACAAGTTTAAAACTCAGATGTGGTATCAGAGCTCATTTTTGGCTTCAGAGGGACACCCTTGTTGTTGAGGGTTTGGCTCGGTCTTGATAGATCAATTTTATCTTGGGTTTGTGATAAACCTGGGTTTAGTGGGATCTTTTGCAATGGTGATTTGAGTGCAGAAAGCATAATGGAAATCTCTTCTAGAATCAAGATAGAGAACTTCAATGGTAAAAACTTTGAGCTATGGAAGCCGAAGATGGAGGACCTTCTTGTAGAAAAAGAACAATGGATCATTGTGGATCCTGGTACAAAGCCAACTAGTACACCATCTACTAGCACATAGGCTATTGGTACACAACCTACTAGTACACAAACTACTAGTACACCAACTACTAGTATGTCAAAGGAAGATTGGGAGAAGTTGGACAGAAGAGAAAGGAGTACTATTCGACTCTTCCTGGCAGATTTGGTTTTGCTGAATGTCTCGAGGGAATCTACAACCAAGGAACTATGGGATAAGTTGTGGAATTTGTATCAATCAAAGTCCCTAGTAAACAAGTTGTTTCTTCAAAATAAGTTGTATCATCTTAGGATGGAAGATGGAGATTCTGTGACAGAACATCTAAATGCCTTTAATACTCTGGTAAGTCAACTTGTCTATGTTAATATTATGATTGCAGAAGAAGATAAGTGTATTTCTTTGTTATGTTCTTTGCCAGACTCTTGGGATAATCTAGTTGTAGCAATTGGTAGTACCACTCAATCTACATTCAAGTATGAAGATGTAGTTTCATCCTTGTTATCTGAAGAGATGAGGCAAAAAAGCATGGATGGTAACAACACAAATGCTTTATTTGTAAGAGGGCATATCCAAGACAGGAACCCTGGTAAGCCTTTGGGGTGGAGATCTAAATCTACAGGTAGATCTAAGTCTCCAGGAAAATCTTTGAGGAAATGTTGGAAGTATGGTAAAACAGGGCATTATAAGAAAGATTGCATGTTTAAGAAGGTTGAAAAACCAAAGGTATATAATAGTACCTCTTCCATAGAGGCGAAAACCTTCACTAAAGAAGGAGGTGATGTTTACCTGGCATCTACAAGTACACATGCAGACCATGATGTATGGTTGATCGACTCAGGTGCGTGATACCATATGACTCCTCACAGGGAGTGGTTCTCTGAATATGAAAAATATGATGGTTGTGATGTATTCCTAGGAGATGACTCAACAACAAAAATATTGAGACGTGGAAGGGTTACATTGTTGCTAAAATATGGAAGGATTAGAACACTTCCTGGGGTTCTTCACATTCCAAAACTATCCAGGAGCCTAATATCTGTAAGAAAGATGGATGATGCAGGAGTGGATATTGTATTTGGAAAGAACACTTGCAAGATGGTACGAGGAGCAATGGTGTCGATGAGGGGAGTTTGGTGTGGAACTTTGTACAAGTTGTTGGGAAGAACTTATACTAATGGGTGTAACAGTTCTATTGTCCTTGAGCAGAAAAATAAAGAAGACAAGACCAATATCATCCCTGAAAAGAAGACCATGTTGTGGAATCAAAGACTGGGACATATTGGAGAAAAGGGGATTCAAACACTACACGGTAAAGGTATGGTTGAAGGTATGTATAATTGCACTCTAGATTTTGATTTCTATGAACATTTCATATATGGTAAAAAAAATTGAGTAAGATTCCCATTTGGTGCTACAAGAGCAAAGGGGATCTTAGATTTGATACACAGTGATGTGTTTGGACCTGTTCTTGTTCCATCCCTAGGTAAATCTGTGTATTATGTTTCATTCATAGATGATTTTTCAAGGAACACATGGATTTATTTTCTTAGAAATAAATCTAAGTTATTTGATAAATTTAAAGAGTTTAAGGCTCTTGTAGAAAATCAGACATAGAAGAAAATAAAGGTATTGAGAACAGATAATGGTGGAGAATTCTGCAGAAATGAATTCGAATAATTTTGTAAGAAGTGTGGTATAGCAAGGAAGAAGACTACTCCATACACTCCTCAGCAGAATGGAGTTGCAGAAAGGATGAATAGGACACTGATGGAAAAAGCAAGGAGCATGCTCAGGGGTGTCGGGTTAGGACAATAATTTTGGGCAGAGGCAGTGGGTACAACATGTTACCTGTTCAATCGATTTCCTTCATCAGTGTTGGATGATAAAACTCCAGACGAGGTATGGTATGGAAAGAAACCCTCTCTTCAAAGTCTTAGAGTGGTTGGTTGTGATGCTTATGTACATGTTCCAAAGGAAAATAGAAGTAAACTAGATAAAAGGGATGAAAAGTGTATCTTTATTGGTTATAAAGATGGTGTGAAAGCTTATAAGCTTTGGAACCCAAAAACCAAGAAAACTATTTACAGTCGAGATGTTGTTTTTAGAGAGGTAAAAGATGTGTCCAAACAGGAATTCCTACCAATGCAAGATGAACCTGAGAAAATAGAGCTTGATTTGGATGATGCAAAATATGAATCATCTAAAGAAGAAGAACAAGAACCTCATACCCCAATATTGAGGAGATCAGTGAGAGAAAGAAGGGAACCAAAAAGGTATAGTCCACTTGATTTCTGTTTCAATTTTGGTTTATCTATTACTGATGATGACCCTAGAACTGTCAGGGAAGCAGTGAATTCAGAGGATAGTAAACTATGGAAGAAGGCCATGGTTGAAGAAATGGATGCCTTGGATAAGAATGAGGCATGGGATATAGTTGAGTTGCCAGCTGGAAGAAAATCTGTTGGTAGAAAATGGTTGTTTAAGAAGAAGTTTAATGCAGAAGGCAAAGTGGAAAAATACAAAGCTCGGTTAGTAGAAAAAGGTTATTCCCAGGTAGAGGGAATTGAATTTGGTGATATTTTTTCTCTTGTTGCCAAGTTAACATGTATTAGATTTCTTTTATCTATTGTTGTTTCTTTTGATCTTGAAGTGGAACAGATGGATGTGAAGACAACATTCCTACATGGGGATCTGGAAGAAGAAATCTACATGAAGCAACCAGAAGGCTTTGTAGTGAAGGGAAAGAAAG
>ML781096.1:322338-355845 GCA_009831015.1 Picea engelmannii | reverse complement strand
TGTGAAGACAACATTCCTACATGGGGATCTGGAAGAAGAAATCTACATGAAGCAACCAGAAGGCTTTGTAGTGAAGGGAAAGAAAGAGCTAGTCTGTAAGCTAAAGAAGTCACTATATGGTCTGAAGCAATCACCTAGGATGTCATACCAAAAGTTTGACACATACATCCTTGGATTGGGATTTGTAAGAAGCAGGGTTCATCACTATGTATATTCCAAGAAGGTTGGTAATCACTTCATTTATGTAGTGTTGTATGTTGATGACATGTTGTTGGTAGGAAATAACATGGATGTTATCAAGGAGGTAAAATCACAGCTATCCTCCAAATTTTCCATGAAGGATCTCAGTGATGCTAACTTCATTATGAGAATGGAGATTAAAAGAGATCATGCAAACATGAAACTTTGGTTGAATCAGAGAAAATATGTTGAGACGATATTGTAGAGGTTTAATATGCATGGAAGAAAATCGGTCAAGGTTCCTATTCCTATAGGTGTAAACTTATCTGCAGATCAGTGTCCCAAGACATAGGAATAAGAAGAGGACATGTCCCATGTTTCGTGTGCCAGTGTAGTTGGTAGTTTGATGTATGCAATGGTCTGTACTAGACTGAACATTTCACATGTAGTGGGAGTTTTGAGCAGGTATATGTCAAAACAAGGGAAGGAACATTGGATAACAGTAAAAAGGGTCTTCAGGTATCTTCATGGCACCACCAGTTATGGATTGTGCTACCAAGGAAGATCGAGATTGGTCAGAGTGGTGGACATACATGGCCTTGTTGATGCAAATTGGGCTGGAGATCTGGATCACAAAAGATCTACAAGTGGGTATGTGTTTAACCTATTTGGAGGAGCAATCAGTTGGATGAGCAAAAGACAAGTTGTAGTGGCACTCTCAACTACAAAAGTTGAATACATGGCAGCCACTCATGCAAGCAAGGAAGCAGTATGGTTACAAATATTGTGTTCAGTTATTGGGTTGGTACAATAAGAAGTGAGATTAGATTGTGACATTCAAAGTGCAATATTTCTGGCAAAGAACCCAACTTATCATTCGAAGACAAAGCATATTGGTGTTCAGTATCACTTTGTGAGAGACATGGTTGAGGAAAAGAAGGTGTTGCTAGAAAAGGTTGACACTTTGAAGAATGTTGCAAATTCATTGACAAAGTCTATGAGCACAGAAAAGTTCTCCTAGTGTAGAGTAACAATGGGCATTGCTACCCTGGATTGTTGACTATATAATCCCCTGGACCCCTGGATGAAAATAAAACAACAAGTGGGAGAATGTTGGGTATGTGTTATATTCTTTGCATGTGTGTGTGTGGGCTCGTTAGATATGACAACTGCGTCTGACGATCCATCGTACTAGTGCTCTGTTTGTGCCCTGTGCACCGGGCGCTTTCCTAGGGGGGTCCCAGGGCGGGCAGGTATCCCCCCCCCCTGGTTACGCGCAACATTCGACAATGGGTGGTAGCCCGGGGTAGTGCCCTGAAATTTGTTTTTGGGAAGTTTTTGTTATTTTTAGTGGTTTTGTAAATTAATCTCGGATTAAGGGATTAGGGTTTTGGTATATACAGAATACCTAAAAACATTGTATATATTGTATGGTGAATGGTGAAATTTGACATAATGAATATAAGAAAGGTTTTCCCAGTTGAGGGTTTTCGGTATAAATCTCTGTGTACTATGTGAATGAGCCATTGATTAATTTATGTTTTACTTAAGAATCTATATGCATTGCTTTACTTCCCAGGTTTAAAACTCACAACAAGATGATTTGATTCATTCTATAGATAATATTTTTGAGTCTTGGGTAGTATATTTAGGGTCTTCATTTCATGCCACACCCCATAGGAAACATTTTCTAGATTATGTTCAAGGTGATTTTGGATAGGTTCATTTGTGTGATGATGGACCATTAAAAATTGTTGGAATGGGTAATGTACAAATAAGGAAAAAGAATGGAAACCAATGGTTGTTGAAAGAGGTAAGACATGTTCTAGATCTAAGGAAAATTTTGATTTCAACAAGGTAGTTGGAAAGTGAAGGTTGTATATCTATATTTACAGATAAGGCATGGAAGGTCACCAAAGGATCATTGGTGATAGAAAAAGGAGAGAAGGTAGGTACATTATATTTATGTACTAGTAATATTGACTCTTATATATATATATAACTTATATAGGAGTGGATACAACACTATGGCATCATAAGCCTGGACACATGAGTGAGAATGGGATGCATATAATTCACAAAAGAAATTTGTTGCCACATCTTCAACAAATTGATTTGGATTTCTGTGAGCATTGTGTTTATGGGAGACATAAGAGAGTCATATTTCTCAGAGTCAGAAAAGAAAAGAAGAGTGAAAGGTTAGAGTTTGTGCATATAGATGTATGGGGACCAAATCAGGTATCAGCTCTTGGTGGCACTCATTATTATGTTACTTTTATTGATGATGCAAATAAAAAAAACTTGAGTTTATTACATTCGACAAAAAAATGATTTTTTGATACTTTTAAGAAATGGAAAGATTTGGTTGAGAATGAGACAGAAAAAAGGTTGAGTGTCTCAGATCATACAATGGAGGTGAATATTGTAGCAAGGATTTTGATGATTATTGTTCATACCATGGGATTCATAGAGAGAAGACATTTTTAGGAACACCACAAGAAAATGTTGTGTCAGAAAGGATGAATAGGACAATCATGGAGCATGCAAGGAGTATGAGATTGCATGTTGGGTTTCCCTTACAGTTCTAGGAATATGTTGTAGATATTTGTGTTTACTTAATAAAGAAAGGTCGTTCAAGCTCTTTGGATGGTGCAATTCTAGAGGAGGCATGGACAGGTAAAAAGGTAAACTATTCATTTTTGAAGACTTTTGGTTGTGAAGCATTTGTCCATATGGATAAAGAAAATAGAACAAATATTGAGGAAAAATCCAAGAAGTTTACCTTTATTTGATACATTGTTAATGATTTTGGTTATCACTTATGGGATTATGAAATTCACAAAATCATTAGGAGTAGAGATGTCATATTCAATGAGAATTTCATGTACAAAGATCAATTATAGAGAAAGAAATAGGAAAAAGAAAAACCAGAATACATAGTGCCTGATGAAATCACTGAAGAAAAAATTCCAAAGGTACCAGAAAATAAAAATGTACAACAAAAGGAGCAACAATTACCTCAAACTCTTGCAGGTGTTGTTATAATATCTACCAGGTTAAGTAGACCCATTGAACGATACTCTCCTTCATTGTATTATTTATTGTCGACTGATTCTGGTGAACCTAAAAGTTATGAAGAGGAAATATAGGTAGACACTAAAAAGAAGTGGGAGGAAGGAATGAAAGAGGAAATTGATTCCTTGGTAAATAACCATAATTGGGACTTGGTTTAGTTTCCTGTAGAAAAAATTGCATTGCAGAATAAATGGGTTTACAGGTTGAAGGAAGAAGATGGAGGAAAAAAGTGGTACAAGGCTATACGTGTTGTAAAGATGTTTGCATAAAAGAAAGGTATAAATTTTGATGAAATATTTTCTTCTGTTATTAAAATGACTTCAATTAGGGATATTTTTAGTCTTGTGGCAACACAATATTTTCATCTTGAACAATTAGATGTAAAAACAACTTTTCTCAATGGGGATTTGGAGGAATAGATTTATATGCAGAAGCCATATGGGCATGAGGTCAAAGGAAAAGAGAATTTGGTATGTAGGTTGAAGAAGATATTGTATGGCCTAAAACAAGATCTAAGGGAATGGTATTTTAAATTAGAGAGGTTTATGATAGAACAAGGTTATAGTAGATGTCATTCTGATCGTTGTGATTATTTTAAAATGATAGAAAATGGAAGATATAATATATTTCTATTGTATGTAGATGACATGCTTGTTGTAGGGTCTAATATGTAGGATATAAATGTGCTCAAGAATAAATTAGCTAATTCACTTGTGATGAAGGATTTGGGTGCTGCAAAGAAAATCCTTGGTATGAGAATAACAAGAGACATGAAAAATCACAAATTGACATTGTCTCAGGGTGGGTACATAGATAATTTGTTGGAGAGGTTTAGATTGCAGAATGGAAAATCAATTAGCATGACTTTGGCCAACCATTTCAAATTAACTAAGGAAATGTTTCCTAAGACACAAGAGGAAACAAAATACATGTCCGAGGTCCCTTATTCATCAACAATTGGTAGCTTTATGTATGTGATGGTTTACACAAGACCATATATTGCACATGCAGTGGGAGTTGTGAGTAGGTATATTAAAAATCCAGGTAAATAACATTGGGAGGCATTAAAGAGGATTCTCATGTATTTGAGAGGTACTTCTACTCATCCATTATGTTTTGGAGGTTCAGACACTATTATACATGTATATGTTGATTTAAATATGGAAAGTGATAAAGATAGAAAGATGAGAACCATAGGGTATGTTTTTACTATAGGTGGAACAACAATAATTTGGATTTCAAAAACATAAAATGTTGTTTCACTTTCAACAAAAGAAGAATATTATGTTGTTACTACAGAGGCTAGTAAAGAAATGATTTGGTTATAGAGGTTTATGGAGGAATTGCAAAAGAAGCAGGAGAATAACAGGTTGTACTGTGACAGTGAGAGTGTCATTCATATTTCAAATAACTAATCCTTCCAGGAAAATATTAAGAACATACAACTCAGGTGCCATTTCATACGATCCATCTAGGAAGATGGAAATTTGAAGCTGGAGAAGATACATACTAGCCAAAATCCTACAGACATGTTAACAAAGGGAGTAACTAGGGATAAACTGAGTTCCTACTCAGTTTCAGCTGGACTTCAATCATGAAGGTGAAGATGAAATTTTTTCCAGGTCCAAGGTTGTTGTGAGTGGGAAATCCCTCTACGGACTAGCACTTAGGGTTTTATTATGCATGCAGAAAAGACCTAAAGATTCCTACTTTCTACCATCGTCCTAGACCTAATCCCCATTATTCTTAATCAAATACATAGTTAAGAAGATCAAGTAAGCATACCTTATTTTGGGCGTTTGATATCGATCCTTCTTCACGCTTGATCACTCTTTGACTACAACTCTCCTCCCAAGGTTGACCTGCATTCACACAAAACAAAAAAAGAAATCCACATGCATTTGATATATAGATTAATGGGTTAGAGATTCAATAAATATGTACACAATAAACCATGAACACCTCATATGGTGGGACGGGAAAAGTACTTCTTTATTATTAACTTCAACAAATCAAATTACAATGATGAAGCTGGCCACTGCTCCACGAACCTGGTCCTGGGCTCCTCTTCAATTGTCCTCCAACTTCTTTGCTCTATATTTCTCTTTGCACAAGGATGGCTAAAGGTTGGGACAAAGGGAATGCGCAATCATGTATAGTTTCTTTACTATGATTCTCCTCTTCCAAATGCGACCCCTAACCCTTCTTTTATAGGCTAGAAGAAGCTAGGTATTTGGTCAAACCCTCGTCCATGCATGGCCGAAAGGTTTAGTTAACTCACCCAAAGTTGTGTGTTTCTTTGGAAACTTTCCTTTTTTGTGTGCTTTTGTAGGTACATGCAGGCTGTTTTTGGTCAGCTAGCGTGTACACGCATGCAGTAATGGAGTAGGGCACATGGGTCTTTATAAAAGGTGTTTTTAAGAAGATTTGTTGAGCAATGTTTTGGTAAAGAAGGAATATGAGATGGCCTAATGCCAGGTAAGCATGTCTGGTGCAAATTAGGGTTATAACAGATGCCCCCTAATGTGTGAGGTCAGAAGAGCATCTGATGGTCGAAAATACATTAACAATCTTCACCAATGTGCCGAACAAGTGAGCCCAGGGACTAGAAATCAGGAGGTGTCGTTTGCAAAAATGATAATTGTCTCACCGAGGTGGGCATACCCATGATCGAGATAAAATAAAATCATGGATACCAATCAAATACATTGTATATCCATGTCATATAACTATATAAAGTGTAGCCACGACCAATACACAACGGAGCTACATTTCGAAATCAAAAAGATATACGTGTAGAGTATCCGTCTTCGTAGAAGATGATAAGGCCTGATGGCTAGAGATGAGGTCTTCAAAGCTCGAGCAACAACTTCAAAATATTCAAAACTTAGGTAGGAGTGTAATATGAGTGTACGACTTCACTAACCAGAGGTCTTTGATGGCTCGTCAGTCATGGACTAGAGAATATTGATGATCAGACTAAAAGCTTCATTGATTTCGAACAAAGACTTGATTGGACGTTCAGAATGGTCGGGTATGAGGGCAAGAGATAAAATACAGAGGGAACGAATTAGGCTTAAAAAATTCCCTTGGACAACAACACGACAAATGATGAGACTCAGGCAGCATGGAATTAACATAAGTTTATGAGGTAGGAGGCAACGCAAAATCTCCATATGTTTGGAATAATAACCAAATGGAGGAGGACACAACTCTATGTAGCGAGAAAAACTTCCTAAGGTCGTATTAAATCCCATATTTTGACAAAAAAACGGACAGATGTTCTTTATCCAAAGGCGACTCATTATGCTACCAATAAAGAAAATACTTTTCCCTTCCTCTTTTTGAGGTATATTTGATTTTTTTGTCTTTTTCAATAATGTTGGAAAAAGAATAAAAGAATGTTAGATTACAATGGAGGAACAAGTGTTGCAAACATACAAGTTCAAGGCACGAGGACAAGACTGATGTTCAAAGTAAGAGCACTTAGGAAAAATCCTCCAGGGCCAAAGGTGTCAAGAGGCAGAGGAAAAGTGCTACAGGTCTTGCGTATAATGCATGCTTTAGATGGTTCAGTTGAGATCAACATGGAGCTGGCATTACGCCAAAGACACGGGTATGCAAATGCGATTAATAAAACACACATTGGTAACGTCCTTCAATGTGAGTTTAAGGAGCCCAGAGAAGGTAAGCTTGATGGTTTTTCATATTTAGAGAGTCTAAAAAAATGTAAGAGACTCCACTCGGGTACCTTTTTTGAAGGTAGTCTAGTTGGTTCAAAAAAGGGGTAAACTAGCACCAACAAGACGTCTATTCAAAACCATTTTAACGAGTGTGATAAAGACAAGATCACTCGACCATTTTTTCATTTTTAAGGAGTTTGAAAAAAGATTAACTATGGACTCCATCGAGAATGTTCTTCTGGACCATTTTAACGAGTGTGAAAGAATAAGGTCACTAGACAATCTTTTCAATTTTAGGGAGTCTAAAAAGAGCTTAACTATGGACTCCATGGGGGTTCCTTTTTTGTAAATTTAGTCCCTCAGGCCTAAAAAAGGGTTAAAATGATACCTGAGAGTACTCTTCTAGAGAACTGAAGTTCCTTAGAGTATACCTTTGTTCATACACTTGAATGTCCAAACCGAAAAAGGGGTAAACTACCACCGGACAGACGTGAAAGGCCACAAGATCGCTCGACAATATTTTCATGTTCAGAGGGTCTGAAAAGGGCTTAAAAGAAGACCCGTTATGTCTTTTGGGAGTCTCAAGGGTGAGGTCAAGAGTGGAAAGGAATCATGCAAATGAGGATCAAACTCGTAATCAGGAAGAACAATAAGGACTCACGATCCTACAATGATTAGAGACAACATGGACACCATAATGCAACCAGGATATACATAGGGAATTCATGTTCCGGTAAGCTCTACCACCAACTCGTGACACTTATAAAGCAACAATGATGGTTCTATGTTGCAACCCGATGGGATCGATATTATGGCAAAGGGATAAAGACAATGAGATACAAAAGTCAGGGTGGAAACCTAACCTACATGCTCAAGTTGATCATCTGAGATTTTTTCATGGACCGTCAAAAGTTACCCAAAACTCCAAAAAAAATGTCCTGATACCCAATCATACCCTTCCAATGCAAATCCTAAATCACTCTAAATGGTTTTTGGTTTAAAGAAAATGATAAGGGGGGCCAAAAAAGTGACAAAAAGAGGCCAAAATTTCTATAAATAGAAGTTGGCAACTCATTATCACCATTGTTGATTTGGAAATTGACTCTAGAGGAAAAAAAACCCTTTAATAAAAGTGGTGATTCTAGGAGTGAAAATGGATGAAACAACCATCTGTCTGGACCAATTAAGTATAAACTCTATCCTCTTGTGATTTAAATCTTTATTTATGCCTTGGGTTTCAAGATTTGGGGGGGTGTCGACCTTCAAAAGGTCGGCCCTAGGTCCACGTGGGTTGTCTTATGATAGGCCACATGTACATTCGGGTAGAGTAAAAATTGAACGCGTGTACACGATACTATCATCATTACAGTCCGTGTGGACCCCCTTATTGAATGAAAAAATTTAAAAAAACAAGGGTTAACCCTCCTGAACTTGGTGGTTTGTAGGATGTATGTTCACTGGAGGGAAAGAGAGCATGAGGAGGTTAGTGAGTTGGTCGAGGAAGACCCCAATGTTGTGGCTACATTAATGTAATGTGGGCTACTCAATTTCTTCTTATGTCCTTTCATGTGGGCATAACCTAGGCTACTGAATGCCTTGGTTGATTATTGGCATCCTGATGCAGAGGCCTTTATGTTAGAGGGGTAGTCATTGGTGCCTATGACAGAGGACATATATTTTTTGACTGGCCTCTCCAATAGAGAGGAACCAGTCAACTTCTGGAAATTTCCTTCAAGGCCTCATAACATATCGGAATTGATAGGACTTTATTATGAGGCCGGTATAGACCGATCGAGCTCACAGGTGCCCATAAGAAAGATCATTGACTTATCACTGCAGGCGATTGCATTTCTTATTGGGTGGATGATTGGTTCTACGACTCTACATCAGGCATCCCATGCATAGATGAACTATTCAGTGCAGTGCTTAAATTCACAAATATTTGACTGGAGCACTACACTACTAGATTGTATGAAGAGGCAGCTGACAGATTGTTGGTCGCGGAAGCAGAGGAACTTCGGATTTGAGACCATTCTATGCTCTTTATTCTTTGAAAGAGTTCTAAGCTTCAGTCCTCAAGTAGTGGTATGACGACATCAGGCCTCTCTTCCTGCAGTTTGCAGATGGGCAGTGTTACTTCCATGACGGGGTGGTGGAAGGACCAATGAGTCCTTTGATGATGATTTCTTCTCTTGGTTGTCATGACAGATCCCAGTCATAGAGGATTACCCTCATGCTAGGATTGATTTCTCAAGAGATCCTGAGATACCAGTACCTCCTGGTGAGGAGCAAGGAGATATGGGTAAGTTTACATCATTGTTTTGTTGTTGTTTTTTTGTGAAACATATGTAATTTATTTTTTATTATTTTATTTTTTATATATCATTTTTTTTATACCAAATTATTTGACAGATATGTGTTTGTTGTGTGCAGATGTGGGACCAGTGTGAACTATAGACTACACGAGGAACAGGCGTCATCCTTGGCCACGGGCCGCACCCACCGCCATAGGGGGACCAACAACAAAAGGAGAGCTTCCATCCGGGGAGGCTAAAAGGGTGTTGAGACGAGTTGAGTGAAACTTTACTTCGCTCACCCACATGGTCCCTATGGAAAAGATTGAGGATCTACCACCATCTATGTAGCCTCATGTAGTGGGGGCACCACAAATGTGGGTCTGATTGTTTTGGTGTTTGGAAAACGTTGTTGATCAGTACAATAGAGCTCACAGGCCCTGACCTTAGTTAGACTTTTCACGTGCCGAGAGCACTACTTCTATATATTTTTTGAGGGCATAAGCCCCATGACTCATTATTGGTCATACTTTTGAGGCGCGTGCGTCCACCTATGTACTCCTGTGACTATGATATTATATATGGATTTTTCTGGCTTTTTGTGTCTTATGGATCATATTTTCCTTTAAATATGTATTTACATGTTTATGTGTATGTCCTTTCATATGTGTGCGAGATAGAACTAGAGATGAGAGATACCAAATGAGAGGGTGTCACGAAGAAACTCAATAACTGCACTATACTCAATGACATTATTTGTGATGTCACCTAAGCATATACCTCTAGAAGATAATAACTGGCCTCGAGATGTAAAAATTATCCAAGCTGCGAAGGCAAGCCTCTGAGTGTGCCAGCTAGCACCATCTACGTACCCAATGAACACCTTGGATTCACTTGACATCTACCACAGTGACAAAAGACAACATAAAAAATGACACATCCATAATACTAAAAGAAACTAGAAAGTAATAGTACAAATACTATACATATGTTACAAAAAGTTACCCATGGTGACCTGCCTATGATTATACTTCTTGAGGTAGAGCCCATTTCTAGGCTCTACCAAAGAATTCTCTTCAAAGCCAACCAAACGATAAGTGCCATTTTTTAGAACCTCTTTTATGATGAAAGGTCTGAACCACATGGGTTTGAATTTTCCTACCCCTAGGGGGTCCTTATCTTGGTCATAGACCAGGACAAGGTCTCCTTCAGAGAAAATCAGAGGACGAATGGAATGATCATACTAAAAATTGACTTTATGTTTGTGAGCCTCATTGGCTAGGGCTGCATTACGACACTGCTCATTGAGCTGCTCAAGGTATAATAACCTCTCTTCAAGTGGATAAGTGTCTGACAATAATTGTACTGCCAACTTTAGGGACGGGATTTGACATTTGATAGGCAAGACTGCTTCCAACCCATAAATGAGTTGAAAAGGTGAGAAACCGGTTGCAATCTTAACAGACATTTTGGGGGTAGTAGGGTGAGGAATGTTCTTGTCACAACCCAAGCTTTGATTTTAACTCGATCATCATTTGGTTTTGAAAGTGACTGCCATGGTCAGTGACAATCTCCCTCGGGATGTCGAATCTTGCTAGTATCTGGTTGAATAAAAAGAGAGCCGCAATCTCCCCATCATCTTTAAACGTTGGCATATCTTCGACCCACTTCGTGAAGTAGTCTATGGCTACAATGATATAATGGTTCCCCCACTGATATTACAATGATGTAGTGTAATCAATCCCCCACTTGGTGAAGGGACCAACTATGATGACAGAAAACATGGGAGTGGGATGTGCCCTCATCTTCTGAGAGAAGATCTGGCATGGGTTGCACTTCTTGATCGATTCGATACAATATTTGATTAGTGTCAGCCAGAAGTAACCTAATCGTAAAACCTTTTGGGTTGTTGCCAACCCAGAAAAATGACTACCACAAGCTTTGGTATGGAAATCGTTAAGCATGATAACTACTTCTTCGTGAATGAAACATCAGCGCAGGACGCAATCTACACCTCTTCAATACAATGTATCATCAAGTATAAGATAATTCTTATCTTGATGGCATATACGTCGACACTCATCATGAGAAGCGACTCTTCGATCAAAAACATATCTCCTCTGATAGGCGACTCTTCGATCACAACATCACCTGACTCAACCAAAAGTTCTGAAATAAGTTCTGCGAAGACCAGTGACTTTTTGGATTTCGTTGAAATGAAATATAAGTCAAATTCCTGGAGGACGACTATCCATCTACAGATATTTCTTTCTATTACCCATCATGTCAACATGTACTAGGGATTCATGACAGCAATGATGGTGGTCTTGCGAAACAAAACATAATGAAGGAACCGTTGAACAACATGGACTACTACCAACGCAAGTTTTTCAATATGAGAATAATTGAGTTCCAGTCCTACAAGGCCTTGGCTCAGGTAATAAATCACATATTCTGAGAACAAGTCGTCTTCCTGAACTAAGACCATGCTAATGGTTGACTTTGTTGTAGCCAGGTATAATAAGAAATCTTTGTTATAGTTAGGTAGCGGAAGTAGAGGGGCAGTCGTGAGGGCATGTTTCAACATGTCAAAAGAGCATTGAGAGGCATCATCCCAATGAAAAGGAACGTATTTCTTCAGTAAGCGCATAAAGCCCTTTGTGATCTTGGCATAGTTGGCGATGAAATGTCTTAAAAAATTCACCTTGCCCTGTAGACTCTGAAGTTGAAGGATTGTGCGTGGGGGAGGCAACTGAATTATTGCCTCAACCTTGAGAGGATTGACCATGATCCCTTTTTTTGACACTATGAAACCTAACAAACGTCCTGATGTTATGCAAAAGTTGCACTTGTTTAGATTCAAGCGAATCTGGAAGTAGCAACAACACTCAAAGATAAGTCAAAGGTGTGTGGGATGATCCGTTCTCTTTTGTGATCGAGATGCTAAATCATCTAAATAGGCCTCGAATATATGCTTGAGGTCATGGAAAGAAAAAGAGATGGCCTGTTGAAAGGTCGCTCCAGCATTTTTGAGACCAAAGGGCATCTTACATCTTACAATACGTGATTGTACCCCATGGAAAAATGAATGTCGTTTTGTGATGGTCTTCGGGTTTGATTTGTATTTGATTATATCCCGAAAAAAAGTCCATGAAAGAGAAGGCCTCGCAACTCACACATTCATCAATTATATGGTCAATGAATGGTGTGCGAAAATTATCTTTTGGACAGGCCTTGTTCAAATCATGAAAGTTTGTACGTACACGAATCGTGCCATATTTTTTATTGACCGGCATAGGATTTGACACCCATTGGGTCAAATGGATAGGATAGATAAAACTGGATTTTAGTAGTTTCTCAACCTCAACCTTAATGGTTGTTGCAATCTTGGAATTAACTGGACGAAGCTTCTGCCGAATAGGCTTGGCATCTGGATAAGTTGTGATTTCATGTTTGACTATTTTTGGATTGTTGCCTGGCATTTCCTCATAAGACCAGGAAAAAACGTTGCGAAATTCTTTAAATAGATCTGTGTAGATTTGAATATCTCCGGGGGAGCAGTCAGCTCTGACGAAAACATTCTCTACCATGCCAAGGGTTCTAGAGATATTGATCAGTATGGTTTCATTGATGGTTTCCATATTACCCTCAACATAGACCTCGTGTGTAGCTAAGGGATTAATAGGACAAGACCTATCTCCAGTCATAGTTAAGGTGAATTCTCTAGCTTCAATTCTGCTTAACTCTGGGAGGAATTATGATCTATGATGAAGATCATCCCAAGGTTTGTCCAGACTAGTCATTGCTTCAATTACTACTTCATTGGAGGGAAATACTAAGTCTAACGAATCGGTGTCAGTGAGAGAACCTTGAGCCCAAATAGGCTCTAGAAGCAGATCTAACTCTTGTGCAAGAGTTGGATCTGTGTTGGTTGAATCTTGTTGGACTAAAGAATACGCTACTTTAGCTATGGACAAGGGCATGGACATGCTCGGATGCCCTATCCCATCCCTCGTGGTCGATGGGGAAGGAAGTATCCATGGATTGTTGAAGTAAGTCGTGCGAAACAACGAAACTTGGAAAATCTCAACCTTATGGTGGTCGGATATGAACTTGAAATCACCTTGAGGGGGCGGGTAACCCATAAAAGATGGGCACAAACCAACCCCTACGTTGATTACGCCTGGTTGAGGATTATCAATCATCAGGATCATAGAAACCCCCAATGAAGGGTCAGGTCTAGAGAAATACAATTGATCAATGGTCACAATCTGGTCCTCATGTGGAAATAACAAGACCCAAAAAACTATACCAACCACTTCTTGCATGGCATAAGTCCAACTCCTTCCTAACAAGAGATTGTAGTCAAGGGACGCATCGACTACTTCTACCTAGACACACATGGTATTCCCTCCTAACTGCATGGGGAAAGAGGGAATGATACCATGTGGTTGGAATGAACGACCGTTGAAAGCAGTGAGAAGAGTAGGTGACGTAGACAAAACGGGTTGGCCAAAGGCCTTCCAACATGCCAATGACATAACGCATGTCGAGGCACCCTCATCAACCACCATGCGGAAAATATTTCGAGTAAAATTTTTCATGGGGTGAGCCACTACTATATGAAATGCTACGTGGTAAGGAAGATGAGGTTTTAAGTCAATTGTATCTAGCATGATGGTACCCGGATTACAAGTCTCGGTAGATCCTAAAGTGGTTAACAAAGCTTTCCTATGGGAAGGGTATCTTTGGAGGACCTCCAAAGAGAACATTGCACAAGGGGTTTGAGACAAATCTTCCACCACAAAATAGTTCTGGGTGGCCCTTACGTTTGGGTTGTGAGAAGATTTTTTGAACATGCCTTTTGGGATGCCCAAAGTCTTCTCAATCTATAGAGGAAGAGAGGGGAGTTTGGATTCTTTGCCCTTCTCAGAAGTGCTTGGTTTACTGTAGTCATGCACTATAGTTGATATAAAACCATCACCCTTCATCATATACACATTCATGGATGCAGGATTGTTTGAATACAGAGAGGGTCCTTGACTGCCACCTTCTGCACTTGTATAGGCTTGTTTTAGGTTTCTCCCATGCTAAAATGGATTGGTTAACATAGCAGGTTGTTGCTATGTCACAAACTTTTGGTTCTCAACAAGTCGAGGACATTGGTAGGTTGGGTGGTCCTCTATGCGTAGGCTACACGGATACCTCGCCTTTCATTTCTCAGTGTTTCCCCTGCCAGCATTATTAGTGGGTTTCTTATCCCCCTTACCCTTCTTTTGTTGTTTTTTCTTTCCTTCTGGCTATTGGGTTGCCTTTGGATTTGTCGATTTCACTGTGTGTACATCTGATGTTTTAGCAGGGGAGCAGCCAAAACAGTAGTTTGGCTGGTCGCTGTGTGTTGTATAGACAATTGTTGCAATTGCTTTGTCAGTTGCTCAATAGGCTTTATTTTTGTTGAACCAACAATACCATCGGCATGTGGTCTAACTCTCTGTCTGGTTTTATCAAGTATTGAGCATGGCGCATCTAGAAATATCTCATATAACAAACCAGACTGAGAATAGATTAACTCAAGCTATTGAGCTCTCATGATGGTGTCTTCTTCAAAAAATACTCCCAATGTCACGATGTCTTTGGATAACTGTGGGACCAAAGAATTAAGGAACCACTCAAGCAGGAATGCTGGTGGGAATGGCACCTTAATTAAACTCTTCTGGCATCTCCTTTCTCGGATGTGATAAGAGATATGGCCCGCTTTTGTTTGTGCGAAATTGGCCAACAATTATGTGCCAACGTCGTATCTCACAAGTAATTGGAAATGGTTTAGGAAAGCCATTGCCAATTCACCGAAGGAAGAGTATCTTGAGCGGTCGAGCTCAATGTACCATTTCATGGCACTCCTAATGAGGGTACGTTGAAACAATCGTAACTGTACAGATTCATCTTTCAATGAGTTAGATGAGCACCAAAGATGGAAGGTAGTCACATGATCTCCTGGATCTTCGTTAGGCTTGGATTTGAACTTTGGTATGTCCGAAGGCAACTTCGTCGACATAGGGGGCCAACGTGGATCGTGATAGAAAGGGTCATTCAACAACCTTGTCAAGTATGGAAAATTCAAAGTTTCCAGGAAAGGTAGTTTGGGTTGTTGGTGATAACCTAGGAAAAAGGGACTTGGAGTTTGAATGGCACCAGGTTGCCAGGAAAAGTTCGGCTGCTGGCCTGGGTTCTGGTAAAAACCATGGCCCTGACCAATGTATAGATTTTGTGTGTGAGGAGACATCATCGTTTAATTCCCAAAATAGGACGTAGATGGTTGGGCATGCATTACATTCGGAGGACTTTTGGAATGGTTGCCCCATGCCGATCCCATGGGGATAGGCATAGTACCTTGTCTGGGGCTTCATTTATTGTGAAAATAATTTCCCCAGATCATCATTCCTGACGAGGGAACGGATCCCTGCCAAGAATTCCAAGGCCCTGATGCGGAAGAATTTCCTAGGTTTTCCCCCTATGCAGGAATAATACCCTACATAGGAATAGTACCCTGCATAGGAATAGGTTGTTTGAAACTGGGATTGCCCCCAGTCAGGAAAGCAACTGATGAGAAGGTGTTGTTACCAAAAGAACTGAAAAAATAAAATGGTGTCGAACCTACCGACATATTATGAGAAGGTGTTCCTTGACTCCCTTCTCCAAATAAACTATGGTGTGCAGGTGGCTCGGCAGATTGTTGATGCGTGCCACCGAGTGAAGGGGACGAAGGAGGTATATGACCTCCCCTGTAAGGGAAAAAGTTAAATGGAGCTGAAGTGCCCCCCATGTGGCCTTGCAGAGGGGTGTTAGAGATCCCTGCCCCTAGACCTAAAGTCTGTGAAGTGGAGTAGGAAAGTACAAGACTTGTACCTGAGCTAGGCATCCCATATGAGAACGGAGGGCATGTCGCACTTGGTGTAAAAATGGTTGTGGCTGCCTCCATAGATGTGATCGAACCACTATGTGAGGTAGAGGCGATCAATACCATGGTGGCTCGGACTAGTGACAGTGGGTTAGGAGGTGGAAACTCTCTTGCAGTGAAAACCGTAGTAGGAATTGAAGAATTCCAAGAATGAGTGACAACATTTGTTTCCATTGTTGCATGGGACATTGTCTGGCACTCGTAAGGGTGAATCGGTATGATGATGGGTGTCGAAATATCAGTGGTTGGAGTTTCAGGTGGACCAATATCTTTCTCTCCAAAGTCTAAAACAATCATTTCCTCCAGATGTTGGTCGGGCACAATTTCTTGTGACCTAGTTGCTTCAAAAGACCCTTGTTGGTCTAGCTTTCACCTTAGTGGTGGCGGGGATGGCTCCAGTGTAACCGGTGATAGGCCCAGAAGCCTTCGTGACTGGGGGAGCTTGAGATCCTCCACTGTGTGAGAAGATCAAAGACACTCTAGGGCTTTCTATTCTTTCAAAAAACAACACACACTAAAAAAGTCCCTACAAGATAAAACAAGCAAACACTAAACTAATTGGAAGAACAGTTACAACAACCAACACTAGAGAAAATTACCAGTGCAAGTGCAACTCGAACATGGAAGAACCATCTAGGTATACTCTACAAAGTGTGGCCTGATGTCTGTCCTAGGTACCGCGGTATACCCCCTCAGTCACCTATGTATGTCTCTAAAAAGATAGGCAACTAGGTTTCCAGCACGCGAACAATCACCAGGCAGGTACAGTTGAAAGTCGAGTAGACCATAATGAGAAGGGTATCGAGCCTGAAACTTGTCAATGGTATTGAAAGAAAGTGGTCTGGAAGACAACCGAGGACCTCGAATGGATTCGAGACCCATGAAGCTCCATGGAAAATGCAATCGACGAAATCCCAAGACAAGCCATTTATATGTGTTCTCCACTACGATTGGTCCAGATTTGGACGGGTTATCTTTGCTACCTTTCCATATGCGACCTCGTGTTTATCCCCTATGTTAGAGGGGGGTCCCAGATAACTTTCACGATTCTAGACTTTGATGCTCCCTAACTCAGACTCCAATGTTTGATTTTAATGGCCTTGAAGAGTTTCCTCTCCAACCTAATTCAAGGCCCTAACCCTAAACTAGTTGGTTGACCCTACAAACATAACAAGTCTAATGAATTTTAGATTTAGCGTTAATTTTTATGGCTTGTCTTAAGTCAATGTTTATGAAAGTGAAACTAGTGATGTTTGAAAGACGAAAGCAAAATAAACAAAAAGATGGAAACAAAAACCTTTACTTAGCTCAACTCTTAAACAACTTTTCAAACTTAAAATTTTTTCTCAGATCTTTGAAAAACAAACTCAAAGCAATATTTCACTAGAACACGAGCCACTTATGATCTAAGTAAACCGTCAAGAACTTAGGAAAGCAAAGACTTTTCCCTGGTTACTAATGCAAAACAACACTTTTTAACCAAACANTTTTTTTTTTTTTTTTTTTGAATGCTCACAAAGAAAAAAAGAAAAATATCAACAAGTCAAAAACAAGAAAACTTTTGGCCTAAGCGCAGATCTAAAAGAGTCACTTTAAAAATCACACACAAGAAAATTAAAATTGGACTCTCACACTTGTCTAAAAACCCTATAAAAGAAAATTTTTAGGAAAACTTCTAAATGAAAAAAGAAATCTATTGTTGTGATCAAACCTAAGTTACTGACCACTATGATAGAGACCCGAAAACCTGAGAGGTATAACTCTTGTCAAAGAAAAGGATGACTGCCTCACCTTCAACAAAAATTATCTCCACAAGCACACTGCTGACAGTTCAACAGCAAGCGTGTGCATACGAGCTGTGTAAAGTTAGAGCATGTGTACACGGGTGTTGGCCTTATACAAGTTGCGTGTATATTTGAAACTCTGAGACAAATGAAAATCCAAGCAAGCCAACCCAGGCAAATACTACTAGTACTGAGAACCAGAATCTCTTAAAGACTTAGAAACTTACTTTAACAGAATAAAGAAAACAATTCAAGTAAAACTTCATAGAACAAACCAATATGAGGTGAAACCTAAGCTATAAACTGCAAATAAAAAATAATAGAAAGAGTTCCAGAAAACCCCTAAGAAGGACTAATTCTGACGGGGAAGAGGACGACTGCCTCTCTAAAAGAAATTTTCTAGAATCATACACATGACTAACACTTCCTCAGCTAGCGTGTACACATGGGCTGTGAGAATGTAGGGCGTGGGTACATGCGTGCAGACCTTACACAAACCACGTGTACCTCTGTGGGTCTCAGAAAAAAAATACAGTCAAACAAAGAAACAGAGATAACTGGTATGGAAGACCAGAATCTATGTTAGCTCAAACTTTTGCAGAAACTTTAAAACCAAGAAATGAAACCAGTTCTTAAAAATACCCAAAAAATATTCCCCAAAACCCTAGAGATCTCCCCAGTATGGTCATCAATTCTATTGTGAGTGGGAAATCCCTCTACAGACTAGCACTTAGGCTTTTATTATGCATGCAGAAAAGACCTAAAGATTCCTACTTTCTACCATCATCCCAGACCTAATCCCCATTATTCTTAATCAAATATGTAGTTGAGAAGATCAAGTGAGCATACCTTATTTCGGGCGTTTGATATCGAACTTCTTCACACTTGATCACTCTTGGACTACAGATCTCCTCCCAAGGCTAACTTGCATTCACACAAAGCAAAAAAAGAACTCCACATGCATTTGATATATAGATTAATGGGTTATATATTCAATCAACATGTACACAATAAACCATGAACACCTCATATGGTGGGACGGGAAAAGTACTTCTTTATTATTAACTTCAACAAATCAACTTACAATGATGAAGCTGGCCAGTGCTCCACGAACCTGGTCCTGGGATCCTCTTCAACTTTCCTCCAACTTCTTTGCTCTATATTTCTCTTTGCACAAGGATGGATAAAGGTTGGGATAAAGGGAATGCGCAATCGAGTATAGTTTCTTTACTATGATTATCCTCTTCCAAATGGGACCCCTAACCCTTATTTTATAGGCTAGAAGAAGCTAGGTATTTGGTTGAACCCTCGGCCATGCATGGACAAAAGGTTTAGTTAAAACACCCAAATCTGCATGTTCCATCAACAAATTTCCTTTTTTTCGTGCTTTTGTAGGTACACGTGGATTTTTTGTGTCAGCTAGTGTGTACACATGTACAGTAATGGATCAAGGTGTGTGGACCTTTATAAAAGGTGTTTTTAAGAAGATTTGTTCAACAATGTTTTGGTAAAGAAGGAATATAAGATGGCGTGATGCCAGGTAAGCATGTCTGGTGCAAATTAGGGTTATAACAAAGGTGGATCATAGTCTAGTAGGTACAACAAAAGTGGAGTTGTTGTGATCAGTCTCCAAGTGGGAGATTGTTGATTGTGGAGCTTGATTATATTCTTGATTCATAGGTATTTTTTTTCAGATGTTTTTATACCTCATGAAGACTGTACACCCTGGAATAATGTACACCCCTCCATGTGGGGGGTTTGTAGGGGGGCTTTCCCTCCTGTGGGGTCTGGGGGCTAGTGGGGGTTCTGGGGTGAATCCCCCAAAGGAAAAGTTGCCTTGTAAATGTATATTGTAATTTCATAGTCAATATTGACCATTCATCATTAAGACATTGATATGACGATATATGTTATATTAGAGTTTTCTTCCCTAGAAGGGAACCCTCTTTTATGAGGGAATTTTATTGAGGTTGTGTATTATTGTGAATATTGTATTCTGAGAGAGGAAGTTGTGATAGAAATACGAGGAAGTTAAAATGAGTGTGTTTTAGGTTGTATCCCTTCATTTTGTTGGATAATAAAAGGGAAGGACCTAGCAATTTCTCTGGTGGATGTAACCCACACTGAGTGAACCACGTATATCTGTGTTTGTATTATTTGTGTATCTTCTATTTTTTATTTCCACATTTGTTTTATTTTATTACTTCATGATCCTATTTTTCTAACAGAGTTGAGGTTACCAATACTAGAAGTAATCGAAGAAATATTAATCTAGGTTTGGTCATGAGCTTTTTCTAAGGCGGTTAGAAAATGTTCCTAATCTTGGCCGTGAGTGTAGGCCATGGGGATGGGACAGGGGGGAAAGTGGGATAGAACAGAAATGGGTTACTAGTGAATGGTACCACTACAATTAGTGCAAAGAGAGGAATTCAATGGGATATATGCCAAATACGGGTGTCAAAAAGGGGTTGGGTCCACGAGAAAAAAATATTGAAAAATGATAGGTATGAATAAAATCAGGGAGAAGAGAGGAATCCAATGGGATAGGTCTCAAACACTTTATTTTTTACTCCTACAAATTTATACTCTGATCTGAATAATACTACAGTGACAAAATGTCCAAATGCTTAACAAGAAGAAATGTGTAGGAATTTCGCAACAAGAATGTAGGAGGCATTGTTGTAGAGTAATAGATCTTGTCTATTCTATTTTTGTTTATTTCCCAAGGGTTAGTGTATTCATGGTTTCTATAGAAAATGGTTTTCCATGTGTTATATCTATGTAATATACATGCAGGGTCCAATAGTAGTATTCAACCCAATATCTCAGGGAACCAACTAAGGAGGCTAGAATGTTCCCTTAGCCATACTACCCAACTACCCAGGTTCTAGAGAGTATATTCCTGAATGTTGTTCTCAGTGGAACTATATAAGTCAAGTGCATTATTGGTTTATCTATGGAGGGCTTCAGGATATCTAGGCCGATCCATATACATGTGATGTATGATTTCCTACCAATCAAAAGGGTACCAACATGGGTTACAAGGGTGGGAAAATGTGATATTAAGTACCACTTGTAGTTCCTATGTGTATGCTTCCTTGACCACAAATTTATGAATTGAACAAGAGATCTCTCTATATTTACAATGCTAGAATACGTTTCTACCTTGGAAAAAATAACCCACAATTTTCTGCCAAGGAAAGTGATCTGATACCACTTGTAAGGTACCATATCTGTTATAATAACAAAAAATAGAAATATTGTAGAGAATAACAATGGAACAACCCAATAGATGAAACCACAACACCATAATAATACCTTTATTGATAGGAAACATTGTTCACTTTCCTCTTCGAGGGGGAAACCTCCAACAAAGCAATGCTCTATTACAATAATTCTCAAGACAAAAGATTATCATGCCCTCGACTCCTGTTTATACTAAATATATCTACTAAAAGAACAATCTATAGGAATATCTTCTAGAAGTGGAAGCTTCTATTAGGTCTTCTTACAGTTGACTTATTCTTCCTTATTACTAGGACTTATTAATATTGGCATTTATTACATGGAAAATATATTATTCTACCTACGTGATGGGTTAGGGAGGTTAGGTCCCTAACATTGTTGTTGTGAGGAGATTCAAGAGTTCAGTTGGTGAATATATTGAAGACTCTTATCAGGGAAAAAATATGAGTAAAGTTCTCATGAAATTGAGGCTACAAAATAACATAAATCTGAAAATATAGAGAGAGAATTATGAGTTAAGGATGCAGTTGCAAGATCTTGAGTAATAAAGGAAGAGGCTGTACGATTGACTGTTATGTCATGAATATTTCCACATGAGTATTTTTCACGATTTAGAAATAAAATTGCATATATTGAGACCATCAATAAGTAAGGTTGGACAAGTGGAGAATGATAGGTCTCTACTTCAAGACAAACTATCTCTCTCAAAGAACATGATCAAGAAAGAAGACTCTTCATATCCCCATCAAGATGGAGAGTGCTTGAGGGTATATGAAGAAAAGATAAATTCAAATGAATAAGTCCTACACCAATAATTGGCCTTACATTCCAGTCCAGAGAAATGTAACATGTGAAAGTCATCTCTAGGGAAAGATATGCATGCTACAAGAGAAGGAATGGAGACTTTTTCTACTGGTGAATGGTATAGTTATCCATGTGCTTCCTGTGGAACTAGAAACCATGATGTGGAGAAGTGTTGAAGAAGACAATATGTGCAAGTAAATCCCTCCAAGAAGAAGGTATAACATTTCTTAAGTTAGAGGAAAGGGGGGAATTCTAAGAAGGGATCATGGAACAAGATGCTCTTCTCTTATTGTGGTAACAATGGACACCGAATTGAGAAGTGTTGGACACTTTACATGCACTTATGTCTAAAGTAGAACATAAAATATGTAAAGGCACTTGAGATAATACAAACAATAGCTCCAGATGAATTTAATGGTCTTACTAAAAATATTGGGAAATAATACTTCCTGATGGTTGGTCTTGGAAAAGTGATATATGAATATATTGAAGAATGGTTCTTGGATAGTGGCTCATCTTGCCACATGACTGGGATGAAATCGATATTTTTTACCTTCTTAGAGTCCAACATAGATTGCTTTGTGGGATATAGAACCAACACCACATAAGCAATAAGAGGATATGGATATGTAATATTACAGCTCAAGTCAGGAGGATTTCTGGGAATCAAACATATGTTGTATATTCTAGGATTAAAGGTAAACCTACTCTCATTTGCATCATTTGAAGATGACAGTTATGTAGTCGCATTCCATATTGGTCGAGTACTTGTGTATTCAAGATAAGCTACTTCAGACACAACAATAGTTCTTGGTATTTACAAGGAGATGTTATATAGGTTATTGGGAATACCCATAGTTTGGTCTAATGGTTACTTGGATTCAACATCATATTCAGTGTTAGATTCAACATCAGTGTAAGAGGCATTGTCAGAGGTTGGAAGTTGTGAGACTCCTCCTAGTACAATGGGGAGAGTCCATAAGTAAACCATCTTTAAAATTTTTGTAAATATGTATATTTGTAAATATAATATGCATATATGTAAATATCCTAAAATTCTATTAGTAGGCTTGTAATCCAATCATTGTAAATTATAAGAGTGAGAGAGACTCTTTAAATTTATATATTTCCACCTTGTATAAGTGAGATGAATTTTGTAAAGGTGGTTTCTATATTGCTACCTTATATGATGTAAAGAGTGACAGGAACCTCATTAGAGAGATTCCTAGATAGACACATGTTATGAGGAAAATCACTCTATGGCATGGGTTAAACCACAATAGATGGAATGACTGCAGAAAATAATTATAATCTCAAGTATTCTATATAAACAAACATGCTAACAAGACAAGATAAAGAGTCTACCTCATCTCGATGTTCGATGAAGAACACCATTGAGAACTCGACTCAAATATATACACATACAAATTGTCTTCAAAAACCAAGATACATAAGAATATGATGATGATATATAAATTTATCACATATAATAGCATAATCCATTAATATCCAAAATAAATATTCCCATGGAATAACAATTAAAATATTTGCAAGACATTAATTGGACAAGAAAAAAGTATTTCTATTAAAATATGATCAAAAAAAGTGTGTGAATGACAAACTTTCATGTCAGCATGTCTCGGAACCGGGAAACTAAGTCCCTTCTAATTGGGCCTCCACCACTTCAATCCTCCATAAAAGGCAAGCTCATATAAGAGAGACAATAAATTTCTCCATCAAAGAGGGAAGAGCTTGGGGGATGGACAATGTGTTCAGACTTAAAAGGAAAAAGGGATGTCAACTCAATATGAAGTGAATAATTTCTCCAGAGTAACTTTTCTCTCAAAAGTTGAATTATTTTCCTTCTCCATAGCTTGGATATGGCCCATTTATATCCTTCAAATGGAACGGAAGGGCCAAGTTGGAGAGTTTCCAGTATATGGATGGTCAAGGATCATGGATCTCATATGTGACATGGAAACTCAACACCATTTTTTAATTTTGGGAACAAAACCTGATGTACGTGGGTTTTAATGGTGAACCTGCGTAGACACATGTTGTATAGCTGTTAGGGCATGTATATGTGTAAAAATATGGTTTTTAGCTCTGGGAATTGCAAAAAGGGACTTCAAGTCTACATAGGGAAATGGAAAATGCCTTCTGAGTAAGTTGCATGGGGTGAGGAAAATATTGCTATAACATATACCCCCTAATGTGTGAGGTCATAGGAGTATATGTGATGGAAAAAATACATTATAATTCCAAGAAGTGGAGTAATGGAGACCCAACTGGATGAACTAGTTACTCATGAGAATATTGCAATCCATAATGAGTTTGTACACATGGATGCCAATTTGAATTACATTGTTCATCCATGTGGAAATATATCAAATAGTTGTTCATGGACATGAATATACAATACAAAGTAGATACATGCCATAGGTTGTCATAGTCACGAACAAGGCCCGATGAAAACTAGTCTCAAAATCAATCTGAAGATATCTATATATAATGGAGTAAACTTTGATCTCCCATGATCACTAAATTCATATAGGTATTGGTCCAATGAATGATAGTAATAGCTTAGGACAGATATGACTATGAAATGATGTCTTCAAGTCTTCTACACGATCCACCAAAGGTGAAAATCAACATCATGTGAATAAAGGAGTTGAGGTCGAACACAATGAGACTTCATTTGATTACCGGTCATTAAGGTATACTGTTAACAAATGTGAGACAACCTACCAATAATGAAAGTAGGTATCAAGGCACTAAGTGCATTCTTACAAGTGTGAATAAAGATATTGAGGTCAAACACTTGAATATTCCATCGATCAAGAGACTTTGATGTATTCCCAACTTTTGATGGTGAGAGAACCTTCCACTAATGACTACAATCCTCTAGGTACTCATAGGACTCTAGGCCATGTTTCTAGAATATATGAGTTGAAATCGATGGAAGGAGACCCATTGAAAGGAGAGAATTAAGGAATCTCTCATGATTTAGCATGAGGTACACAACAATAGCTGGATGATTTGAAGGAACTTGTATGAAGAACATGTTCGTGAACCAACAAACCTATGCGTCTCTCGCATGCATAAGATGCAAGTAGTGCATGAAAGAGACCCTATGAATAGTATCCAATAAGGAAAACTACTGACAAAGGTTAGGAAACCACCAATAAGGATAATGGAATCCAAGACACTGCAAAAATACTAATGTGTGAATAGATTTATTGTCGTCTAACACAAGGGAAGCTCCCCAGTCAGCGACCAATGAGGAGATGTCGACTGCTAGGTTAAAGGTTACCTACCGATAAGGAAAGTATGACTAGGGTACATGGTAGGACTATAACTTCATGCAATTATGAGACACACTGAGGGTATGGCCAACATGCAAAGTCAATAGTTATGAGAAATGGTCGACACAGGATTATAGACATCCTTTGAAAAAGAGCATGAGACATATGGAGGACTACAAAAACATATAATTGATAACGAAACTTTGTGATGTAGGAGGCACCAATAAAACTCTCCATAGGGACTAGAAGAGTAACTAGTCAAAGGATTAAATTTTAATTGACAAGATCATATTCCTAAGGTCATGCTAAACCGAAACTTTGGATGACAAGTGGAATCAAAATTTTGCACTCTATTGAAAGCCGAAACGAATGCTACCAACATGAGATAATATTCTTTTCTCGCCCATCCTTTTTTGTTTTTTCATAGAGAAATGAATTCTATGATATAGAGGAGGAAATGAGTGTCGTGAGTAAGCAACTAGTTCCAATAGTGGAACATACCTATGCTCAATGCAATGAGGTGCATGCAAGATATCAACACTCAGGGGAATGTTTCCTTGTAGGGTATAGGGTGTCAATCTGCCAAGGATATAAACAAGGCTCTTCTTGGATGATTTTGAAAACTACTGAGATAATAGGCTTATAGAAAGAAATCAGGAATCGACAATAGGCTCAATACTGCAAGAAGGATAATGGAGTGCAATTACAACTTAACGCCAAAGAATTTCGTTTTTCAAATATTCAGTCCCCTAGGCTCGAAAAGGTATAAAAAAATACCTAGGAGAACTCTTCTGGACACTAGTGACTAGACTATTCCTTTTTCAAAATTAGTCTACTTGGTCCAAAAAAGGGTTAAAATTACACCAAATAGAGATCCTTTCAAATCCAATTAACGAGTGTGACAGAGACAATTTCATTCGACAATATTTTGTTTTTTTGATGGAGTCAGAAAAGAGCTTAACCAAGACTCGGTAGAAGTCCCATAGCTATAGGTCATAATGATTATAAGTGATAATATGAGGTTCAAATGAAAAGTCATATTGCAACTATAAGAGACTCCCGGTCTTATGGAAGAAATATATGCATGTGCACTGAATGGCACAAAGGTTCTAACTAGGGAACCCATGTTTGGTAAGCCTTTACCCATTCACTACCGACACTTCTAGTAGGATAAAGAAGGTTCCATGTTGCTAACAAATGGGTTCGCACCTGAGGAATATTAATCGTAGTCATATTATAATGCAAGTGTGCAAAATGGAGTGATGTCTTATGCTATATTCTTGGTAAAATAAAATACTTGCCAAAGTCACACATGAGTGAAATGATTCTAGAAACCGTAAGAATACCTAGATAAAACCACCAAAACTAACTCCTTCCACTGCACTATTAGTCCACTAGGCCAAAATATTTAGCAAAAACTATGTAAAGTGGGTAAACATTTTCTACAAATAGTAAAAATAACCAATTTTACCATACCATTTAACATTTTTACCCAAATAGTGCATTTTGGACCAAATTTTCCACAACCTTTAAGTGTCAATTGCAGAAGATACGAGTGATGAAATTGACAATTGTTTGGACCAATTAAGTACTCTTTCTCTCCTCTTCATTTCTAGCGGATTAGAATTTTGAATTAGGTCTCATTTTTTAAGTTTTTTAAGGTGCAAATTAGGAATTAGGGTCTACACAGGCTATAGATCATCAGGTCCCATATATGGATGCATGTAGGTGGGAAAGGGAAATATAACCCACGTATATGCATACCTACATGCGACTGTTACCACAGAAGCCTACGTACAAGTACGTAAATTGGTTTTTAAAAGAAGTTTGACTCAAAAAAATAGATTTTTCTTGCAGGATGGTACTTGAATGGAGAGAAAGAGAGCGTGAGGAAGTTGATGTTTCTATGGAAAGAGATCCAGGGGCCCAATTAGCATTAAAATTATGTAGTATTTATAAGTTTTGGGCTCTCAAAGTGAAGAGGTCTCAAGTGAGGCTACTCCAAATGTTGGTGAACTTTTGGGATCCAGATACAGAGGCTTTCAACCTCGATGGGTAACCATTGAGAATTGAAGTCGAGGATATCTAATTTCTTACATGATTGTCACGTTAGGGTGAGGTGGAGAACCTCAAATATATAGGAGCTGGGAGTGGTATGAAAATAGAGGCTCACTTTTTTGCAGGCATAGACAAGGTAGGGAGACAACTCCCCATTAGGGCGATCAAAAACTTTAGTTTAAATATCGTCGTTCTCGTGCTTACACAGATCATGGGTTTGAACTCATTGCACCAAGCATCAAGGCCATTGATTTTCTACTCCATGGAGTTCTTATGACCCATAGTGTATGATTGGCACACCTCACTACGGGAAAACATGAAGATCCAACTGAAAGACTGCAAACATGGTAGGAAGAGGAACTTTGGGTTCACATCTATATTGTCTAGTTTTTTTTTCGAGTGGGTTCAAGGATTGAGCCCTAGATTTGAGATCATTTTGCATAGATCACTCAATCCATCCATATCATGTTGGACCGAGGTGATGAGGCAGTTGGGAGGTTGTAGGGTACCGACCCCCTACAATAATGAGTTCTTATTCTAGTTGCACTGTCAGGTGATAGCCTTGGATGACTACCCTTATGCAGGGATCGAATTCATAGGATATCCATAGTTTCCATTTCCACCATTTTCCACCTACAGAGACATAGGTATGAAAACAATTTCAAATATATTTCATTTTTTTGTGTTTTTCAAAAAGAATAAAGAAAACAAAACTATTTTTGGATGGTGTTAAGTATTTTAACAAAAAATATTTGTTGTGCATATGTAGGTCCGTGATGGTTGGATGGATTCCCATGACACCGACATAGGAACTGAGGGGATGAGCTAGTAGGAGGTGATGTGGAGAGATTTCTTCAAATGTGCAAGGAAACTTGTCTCATTTCACGTGAAGGATTCCCATGGTTTAGGTAGAGTATCTACCAGAGGCGATGCAATGGAAAGTGGTGGGTGTGCCCTGCACTTTGGTGTGACTCTTATGGAATCTCGTAAATGTCATAGTATACTATCATGGCACACATCCTATTCCACAAGCATATATGTCATGGTCATTGTATCGATCGATTGTATATGTATTTTGAGGGTGTGAGCCCCAATTTTGTACTATAACACCATATTTTTGGAGAAATGAAATATAAAAAACATTGGTCTTCGACTTTACTTATATTATGATGTGTACATTGGTGAATGTGTTTTATTTACTTTAGTTATGTGAAAATTTCCAATCTAAAACATAATTAGAATATGCATTTGATACATAATTAGAAATTATGGGTATGTGATTATAAGTAATAAAATCAAAATGTCATTCCAAAATTCATAACCGTAGTAATTTTTGGAGTAGAGTAGGGTATCGTGCATGATAACTTTTTTTCAAGTGACATACTACTAACTGGGAATCCAGGCGAACTTCTAAATAAAAAATATCGTGTGAAATTGCATTGTAAAATCTCTAAAACGACGTTATATTCAACCACATTATTCATTGATGGCCCTAGACAAACACCACATGAAGACACTAATTGACCCTCAGGTGAGTAAACGACCCAAGCGATGGAAGACAAGTTCCATCTATGACAACTGACACCTTCTATAAATACTAAGTGAATTGAGGACTTCGTTGACATCTTCGTTGATAAGCAAGTCGATGACAGAAAGGAAAATATATATACATAAAGATACACTAGTATACAAAGAGTTACGCCCAATCTTAGGGCTCAAGTGTAATATATTTTCAAGTAGAGCCCATTTATTGACCAGTCAACATATTCCCTTCATAATATTCTGATTCGTAGGATCCTTTTTCTAAGACACGTCACACGATATAAGGACTGTGTCATGTGGGGTTGAACTTGCCTGCCCCTAGTGGTTATTTTTCTTGGTCATACAAGAGGACTAATTAACCCTCGGCATACTATTGAGTACATATAGACTTATCATACTAGACCTTCACATGTTGTTTATTTGCTTGAATAGTCGTAGAGGCATCTCGATGCTTCTCATCTAGGCTCTCTAGGTGTACGAGGCGTTCTTTGAGATCTGAAGTGTCAGGTAGGAGCTTAACTTCTAGTCTAAGAGATAGTATTTCACATTCAATAGGAAGGATTGAATTCACACCATGTACTAACTAGAAATGAGAAAAATGGGTGGAAGTCTTAACCGAGGTTCGGTATGCCCAAAGTGTAGGGTAAAGCATGAGATGTCAATAAGATTTTCTCTAGATGAAAATTTTATGCAAAATGGTCTTGAGAGACTTGGTCACGGCCTCTACTTGTCCATTTTCATGGGGATAGTAAGGGGAAGAATGACCATGTTTAAACCCTAGTTTCAATGCTAATTCTTTCATCATTTCATTCTGAATGTGACTACCATGATCAGTGACAATCTCACTCGGGATTTCGAACCAGTCTATAATTTGATTGAACACAAAAAATGATGTAGTCTTACCATCAGATTTAATTGTAGGAATGGTCTCTTCCCACTTAGTAAAATAGTCTACGACCATGATAATATGTTGATTCCCCCCAGCCGAACCTGGTTTGCAATCTAGATAATATACCCCCCACTTGGTGAAGGGACTGAGGATGATGACCAGGTGAAGAGGGGTTGTATGAGAGTGAATCTTCCAAGTGAAAATATGGCAAGGGAAAAACTTCTTGACCTCTTCGACACAAACTTTAAAGATATACAAAAAAAAAAAACCAACTCACAATATCTGTTGGGTTGTCACAAGCTTGAATAAATGACTACCACAAGCTCCACTGTGACAATCATTAAGAATGGACTCTGCCTCCTCCCAAGTCAAGCAAAGACACCATATATTATCTATTCCTCGATGATACAAAGTGTCTCCAAGGATAAGGTATATTTTATCTTGATACTGTATACGTCATCGATCATCTCTCAATAGATGCTGAGATAAATTCAAGGTTTGAAGATATATCAAAATGTCTCCATACTAGGGGTATGAATACGAGACAAGGGTAATGTGTTCATCTATGAGTGAATAGACATGAATAACATCCTCATCCAATTGAGGTAATTTTTATATTAACTCAACAAAATATAGTGATTTCTTGGATTTTGTTGAAGCAAAATCAAGATCAAAATATTGAAAGATGACAATCCATTTATTATATTTTCCCTCTATGATACGCCTAGTAAGGATGTACTGAAATGAATTGACATTAGCAACCACATTAGTTTTTCAAAGAAATATATAGTGCCATAATATTTGAACCGTGTGTACGACTACCAAAGCTAGCTTCTCAACATGAGAGTACTTGAGTTTAGGGCCGACTAAGTTTTGACTAAGGTAGTAAATGATGTGCTCATGGAGCTCATCATCTTCCTAAACTAAAACCATACCAACCGTCCCTTTAGATGTGATGATATAAAGCAAGTAATCTCTATTTTAGTCCAGAGGCTTCAACAGAGGTGTCGATACCAAGGATTTATTAAGAGAATCAAAGGATTCCTAAGCTTGCTCATCTCATATAAATAGAGTGTCCTTATTCAAGAGATGCATGAAACCATTAGTAATATTGGCATAGTTTACTATAAACCAACGTAATAAGTTAACTTTACCTTGTAAAACTTGAAGCTGATGAATATTTCATGGGAGAGACAATTGAAGTATTGCCACAACCTTCAAAGGATCCACCATGATCCCAGTCTCATAAACTTAGAATCCTAAAAGAAGAACCAACCTAACACAAAAGATGCACTTATGATGGTTTAAACGGATGCGATAATAGCGACATCTCTCAGAAACTCGCTAAATGTGGGTAGAGTGATACACTCTCTTTTGAGAGTGAATAGTGAGATGATTGAGGTGAGTTTCGACTATATGATTGATATCATGAAAGGCGAAGGTCATGGCTCATAGAAAGGTTTCTCATACGTTTTTAAGGTCGAAAGGCATTTTTCGGTATGATAAAGTACCCCAAGGACAAATAAATTTCATCTTATGTTGATGCTCGAGTTTGATATGAATTTGGTTGTATCCTAAAAATTTTCCATAAAATAAAAAACCTCATTTTCTGCACACTCATCGAGAATTTGATCAATGAAAGGTGTCGAGAAGTTGTCTTTAGGAAAAGTCTTATTCAAGTTTTGAAAATCCATACACACACGGATGGTTCCTTGCTTCTTATTCACGGAAATAGGATTGGATACCCATTCATTCAAGGGAACTGGGTAGATAAAACCTACATTAAGCAGGTTCTCCATCTCTTCCTTAATAGCAGGGGCCTTCCTAAGAATAACAACTCTAAGTCATTGTCTAACAGGTTTAGCATGAAGGTAGGTTATAATCTCATGTTCAACAATATGAGGGTTGATTATTGGAATCTCTTCATATGAACAAGAAAATAAATCACATAATTATTTGAAGAGATCGGTGTAGATCTGAATTTCTTCAGGCGAACAACCCGCACTGATATATACATTTTCAATTTTAACAGGAGTATGAGAGATATTGATCATGACGGTAAGAGAAATACTTGTCAGGATTCCTTTGGCATAAATGTTTTTCTTATCAAGTGGAACTATGGAGTGAATTACTATCTCACTCAAGGTAGATATAAAATCATCTTGTTCAATCCTAACAAGATTTGGGAGGAAGTAAGAGCGATGACGCATATCAGCCCATGGTCTATTCAAACCATTCATGGCCTCTAAGATCACTTCATCCAAAGGAAAAGTATCATCGAGGAAATCATGTGAGAAATATGATGAAGTGGCCTATATGAGCTTAAGAATAGGATCCTCCTCGTCCATCTACGAGGAGACAGGATATGGGTCGAGAGAAGAGGCAAGAATAGCCTGATACGCTATCTTTGTTGCTGACAGTGGCATTTCCATTCCAATATGTGACTGACCTTCACAAGACATGGGCATGGAAGGTAGGGTCCAAGGATAATTAAATACAAAGTGAGGAAAGGAATGGACCTCATTGATGAAGCAAATCTACTAGACATGGAATAAATGTGATGAACTGGTGCCACAAAATAAAAGGTACCCATAAGGGAGGAATACATTTTGACACCAATAATCTCATTTTCCAGCTGATAATTTTCGATCACGGGGATCGAAGGTGTTGGTTATGTGTTATATTCTTTGCATGTGTGTGTGTGTGGGTGCGTCAGATACGACAACTATTTTTAGCTGATTTTTAGCGGATTTTTCTATTTTTAGCTGATTTTGCTATTTTTAGCGGATTTTTCTATTTTTATTTGATTTGTAAATTAATCCTGGATTAAGGGATTAGGGTTTTTGTATCTACGGAATACCTAAAAACATTGTATATATTGTATGGCGAATGGTGAAATTCTATATAATGAAAATAAGAAAGGTTTTCCTAGTTGAGGGTTTCTGGTAAAAATCTCTGTGTACTCTGTGTATGAGCCATTGATTAATTTTTGTATTGCTTAAGAATCTATATGCATTTATTTGCTTCGTAGGTTTAAAACTTACATGTTGTATCAGAGCACATTTTTGGCTTCAGAGGAACACCTTTTTTGTTGAGGGTTTGGCTCGGTCTTCATAGATCAAGTTTATCTTGGGTCTCTGATAAACCTGGGTTTAGTGGGAGCTTTTGCAGTGGAGATTCGAGTAAAGTAAGAGGAATGGTGAGCTCATCTAGAATCGAGATAGATAATTTCAACGGTAAAAACTTTGGGCTATGGAAGCTCAAGATGGAGGACCTTCTTGTAGACAAATAACAATGGATTGATGTGGATCCAGGTACACAGCCTAATGGTACACCATCTACAAGCACACAGGCTACTAGTACACAACCTACCAGTACACAAACTACTAGTACACCAGTTATTAGTATGTCGAAGGAAGATTGGGACAAGTTGGATAGAAGAGCAAGGAGTACCATTCGACTCTGCCTGGCAGATTCGGTGTTGTTGAATGTCTTGGGAGAATCTACAGCCAAGGAACTATGGGATAAGTTAGGGAATTTGTATCGATCAAAGTCCCTGGTAAACAAGTTGTTTCTTCGAAAGAAGTTGTATCATCTTAGGATGGAAGATGGAGATTCTGTGACAGAACATCTAAATGCCTTTAATACTCTGGTAAGTCAACTTGGATATGTTAATATTACGATTGCAG
>ML781096.1:267413-320277 GCA_009831015.1 Picea engelmannii | reverse complement strand
TGTATATTCCAAGCAAGTTGGTAATCACTTCATTTATGTAGTGTTGTATGTTGATGACATGTTGTTGGTAGGAAATAACATGGATGTTATCAAGGAGGTGAAATCGCAACTATCCTCCAAATTTGACATGAAGGATCTCGGTGATGCTAACTTCATTTTGGGAATGGAGATTAAAAGAGATCATGCAAACAGGAAACTCTGGTTAAATCAAAGAAAATATGTTGAAACGATATTGCAGAGGTTTAATATGCATGGAAGTGAACCGGTCAAGGTTCCTATTCCTATAGGTGTAAATTTATCTACAGATCAGTGTCCCAAGACATAGGAAGAAGAAGAGGACATGTCCCATGTTCCATATGCCAGTGCAGTTGGCAGTTTGATGTATGCAATGGTTTGTACTAGACCGGACATTGCACATGCAGTGGGAGTTTTGAGCAGGTATATGTCAAAACCAAGGAAGGAGAGCTGGACAACATTAAAGATGGTCTTCAGGTATCTTCGCGGCACCATGAGTTATGGATTGTGCTACCAAGGAAGACCGGGATTAGACAGAGTGGTGGACATACATGGCTTTGTTGATGCAGACTGGGCTGGAGATTTGGATCGCAAAAGATCTACAAGTGGGTATGTGTTTAACCTATTTGGAGGAGCAATCAGTTGGGTGAGCAAAAGACAGGATGTAGTGGCACTCTCAACTATAGAAGCTGAATACATGGCAGCCACTCATGCAAGCAAGGAAGCAGTATGGTTACAAAGATTGTGTTCAGGTATTGGGTTGGTACAACAAGCAGTGAGATTAGACTATGACAGTTAGAGTGAAATATTCCTAGAAAAGAACCTAGCTTATCATTCGAAGACAAAGCATATTGATGTTCAGTATCACTTTGTGAGAGTCATGGTTGAGGAAAAGAAGGTGTTGCTGGAAAAGGTTGATACTTTGAAGAATGTTGCAGATTCATTGACAAAGTCTTTGAGCATAGAAAATTTCTCTTGGTGTAGAGTAACAATGGGCATTTCTTCCCTGGATTGTTGACTATATAATCCCCTGGACCCCTGGATGCAAAGAAAACAACAAGTGGGATAATGTTGGGTATGTGTTATATTATTTGCATGTGTGTGTGTGTGGGTGCGTCAGATACGACAATTGCGTCTGAAGATCCCTTCACCTAGAGCTCTGACATGTGCACCGGGCGCTTTCCTAGGGGGGTCCCAGGGGGGGGTAGGTATGCCCCCCCTAGTTATGTGTAGCGTTTGGGGCAGCGCCCCAATTTTTTTTTTTTGGGCAGTTTTTGCTATTTTTAGTGGATTTTGCTATTTTTAGCTGATTTGTAAATTAATCCCGGATTAAGGGATTAGGGTTTTGGTATCTATGAAATACCTAAAAACATTGTATATATTGTATGGAAAATGGTGAAATTCGATATAATGCAAATAAGAAAGGTTTTCCCGGTTGAGGGTTTCCGGTAAAAGTCTCTGTGTACTCTGTGTATCAGCCATTGATTAATTTTTGTATTGCTTAAGAATCTATATGCATTGCTTTACTTCGCAGGTTTAAAACTTACAGAAGGTCCAACCAATGCATTAGGGATAGCTTGCAAAAAGGACAAATGATCAATCGTCATGATTTTACCTTCATGAGGAAAACATAAAGTACATAAAACAAACGATATGACTGTAATCATAGCATAAGTCCAATTGTGCCTTGGCAATGAGTTATAGTCAAGGGGTGCATCAACCTCCTCAACATCCTCCTCCACTATCTTTCCACCTAACTGGACTGGAAAGTTAGGAAGAATACCTTGGGGAAAGAAAGAAAGACCATCAAATGTGGTCAACGTAGTCGAATATTGAGACAGGGTTGGAGATCCAATGACTTTCCAACATATTAGGGACATCACGCATGTTGCAACACCTTCATACATAACAATATGTTTGATTGTAGACTTTGAGTAATCCACATGGATTTGGAAAGCTGTGTGGTAAGGCAAGCGAGGATGAATCTTCGCAATGTAAAAATTGATAACCTTATAGCCACATAGGTCTAGAGATCCTAATGCAGATAAAGAGGAATTCCTTTGTGAAGGACACATATTGAGTACCTTCAAATCCAACATCATAGAAGGTGTTTGACCCAAATCTTCAACAATAGAATATTTATAGGTATCTCTAGTATTAGGGTTATGGGTAGAGCATTTGAGTACTCCTTTTGGAACACGAGGTGGATGTTCTGGATTTTTGATATGTAAAGGTGCTTCTAAAGGAGGGGAATACTCTAGACCTATAACGACCTGTGAAGAACTGTAATCGTGAGATCGAGTGGCTACATTAATATGAGACTTGACCATATTTATGCATAGATGGTCAACTTCATGCATCGGTGGGTTTTGATTCCCATTCACCACATTTCTGAGATTGGAGGAGCTTGAGTCCATGTGTTGATTATGTAGAAAAGGATCAGTCATCACAGCGGGTGGTAGAGATAAGAGTCTCACAGCTTCCTCAAGTTTGGGGCATAAGTGGGTAAGGTGATCATCAGTACAAATATTACAAGGGAATTTCACCTTTCACTTCTCTTTCTTTCCCTCACCAACATTAAACTTCAATCTATCATTGTTAGTGTTTTCATTGGTTTTATTATCATTCCTCCCACCCTTACAATTGTTACCACATACTTTATTTTTATTCCCTCCTAGTTATTTGGTACAATTTGGGTTAGTCGATGACTACACATAATTCACATCCGTCAACTGAGTGGGAGTGGAGGACACAAATGAAGCTTATCCTCCTATAGACTGTCTTAGAGACAACTCTTTCAACTATCTTGTCACCAAGTCTATATATTTAAAATTTGTGGAGCCTATAATTCCATCAGCATGAGGCCCAGACTTTTGTCTAGGGTTGTAGTTTGACCTTGGTCCATCAGGAAGAATTTCGTATAACATCCCAGATTGAGCATATATGAGATATAAATGATGTCCTTTGAAAATCATTTCCTCTTCAGATGTTACCCTAGATGTAGAAACATCCTTTGAAATATAAGGCATTAAAGACTTAAGAAACCATTCCAATAGGAACTATAGAGGAATGTAAGATTTGATCAACCTCTTTCGTCTACGCCACTCTTAGATGTGATCAGAGATATGGGTGGATTTGTCCGAGAGGAGAGAAAAAAAAAATTATATTCCAACATTGTAATGAACCGACAATTGGAAGTGGTTTAGGAAGAATAAAACCATCTGATTAAAATTCCCATAAGATCCACCTGGTAGTTCTATGTACCATTTCATTGCAACCCCTGTGAGGGTGCATTGAAACAATCTTAAACAAATAGAATCATCATTAATGGAATTGGAAGAGAACCAAAGATCAAAAGTGGTGACACGATCATGAGGATCCTCATTAGTCTTTCCCTCAAATTTTATAATATTTGAAGGAATCTTGGTGGGGATTTGGGGCCATGTCGGGTCATGACACACTGTGTCATTCATTAATCTTGATAAGTTTGGAAAATTAAGCATGGACAGAAAAGGGAGCCGGGGTTGTGGCATGTGATCCCATTCTCCCAGGATAGGTCATTGTTGGGGAATCACATCCCACCTAGGGTTCTGGTATGCACCATGGCCATGTCCAAGATTTTAAAACCCCCCTCCAAATTGATTCATAAGGGGTTGGTTGGGCACCATTCCAAATGGAATGTTATAATGAGGGTTATAAATATTTCCCTCAGCCAGAGTATCTCTAGGTTGGGGGTTTCCCAAACTATGAAACTGACCTCCTCTAGCAGAAATATGAAGGATAGAGGTGGATTTGTCATGCCAAATGTGTTGGTCAGAATCGGTCTGTAGGAGGTAGGTGTGAAGGATGGAACATAAGCAATGGCTTGTCCACCTATTTGATTACTCCATCCATGAGAATTAAGACTAGTATTATACCCATGGTGAAAAGGAGGTAGGCTTCCAACCATAGGAGTCATTTGGGGAATATGAGAACCACCAAACAAGAGTGTAATATGTGGAGGAGCCATTCCCCCAAGTCCAATGCTAGGATTTGTATTTGTCATTGGAATGGATGATGAAAATTGCGATGTGAGATTTAGAATACTATAAGAGAAATGGATATAGGTCATAGGGATGGATTGAATATTGTACCTAGTTGTACCAAAAATATAGACCCAAAAGGGTTCATCACTATAGGTTTAGTAGAAACCATAGGTTGGATCGAAGTGATGACTGGAACCTCCAGCACTAAAATCGTAGTTTTAGAAGGCGTAGAAGGGGTTCCATTAACTATGGTAGGTATGGGAGTTGAAGGACTCCCAGTATATTTTTGACTCAACTCAGTACTCATACTTGTATGAACACAAGTCTGGTAGGTGGAGGGGTGTGTACCACGGTTGATAGATTTACGCCTTTTATAAGGAAAAGACTGAAGATGCGGTTGTAACTTCAAAAAATGGTGAGACCTATGAGGAAGCGGGTCTTTCTCCACAATGACTCGACTCGAGATATAAAACAAATCCTAATGACAACTAACAATCAAAGACACACCAAAATAAACAAAAAGGCCAATATGCACACAAACATGATATAGTGGTTGAAAGGGGCCTCCCTCACTAAAGTAGGTATTCCTCACCCAAGACAGGATTGAGACTCCCTTCAAAATATCAGAGGTATCATAATCAGTTATAAGGGCCCTCATGGGATAAGCAGCGCAGTCGGTCAGATTCCCCCAGAGAGGTAATCCTCCATAAAGGTTGTGTGTTTTTCGAACCTTATCTGACCCAGGGTACCTACAGAATAACCCCTGCAAGTAACCTATGTGGATACCTATGTCAAGCAGCTAAATCCACCATGATATAACCACTGTGTAGGAAAATAGTCATATGTCAGGTCCATTGTATGGGTAGGGTAACAAAGCCCAAAATATTGAAATCACCACCTCTCACATAGGTAAAGGCACTAGCAATACCCCTAGATATGAATAGAACCCCAAAAATATCTCTAACTCTAAGAAGATATTAGAGGCATATCTCTACAACCAACTTTGTGTGATCTCATGCTTAAGTCCGGTGTGAGCGGAGCCTCCTGACGTCACCAATTATACAATGGATTTCACCACTCCCTTAGTCAGAAACATATGTTGAGTTTAATAGCTTTGAAGAAGTTTTCTCACAAAATCCTATTCCAAGGATCTATATCTTAAGCTAGTTTGTGTACCCTGAAAAGTAAAATCATTTCTAATCAATTTTAAATTTATCAATGTTACTTTTAGTGGCTTTGTTTACTCAAAATATGTGGTCGTGAAATTGAAGATGTTATGACTCAACAAGTAAAATAAATGTATATGAATATAATGCAAAGTCCTAACTTCAATTCGAAAAAATGATAATCTTTTAAAAACACAACTTCCAATTCAACTCTACAATTTCAAATAAGATGCAATATTTCCATACATGTATCAAGATCAATAATAAGAACCCAAAAGATCAAATTCCATAATGCAAAATGTATACTTTTTTTATTTTCAATATAAAGCAATGAACAACAACATGATATATGAACCCTACTGTAATAAAAAAGATGCAAACCAAGAAGGATATCAAGAAGCAAACACCCAGCCCAAGATGCAAGGACAACCAATGAAAAATATGATGAGAAATAAAAACCACCGGGAAATTCAACCAAAGAAAGGTTTCCTATCACCCTACAAGAACTCAACAGTTATGACAGAGACCCAAGAAGACTCAACAACCATCAAAACTCATCAAACAAACACAAAACTCAAAAATCAATCAAAAAAGGATGATGTATGTGACTATCTAGGAAAAAACCATGTATGTACGCGTTTGTCAAGGGAAAAAACTGTGTATGTGTATTAAAAAAATGTCGGGTTAAGGATAAGGCCAATAAACTCAAAATCAAGATGAAAATAAGTCGTCAAGACATCATATTACAAGGAAACTCAAGCTAACCGAGAGAAATCTAAGGATTAAAACACTCCAAACCTCGAAAAGAAGATTCAATCCCTAGTATGGTCGTCAATTCTATTACGAGTAAAATCACTCTATCGCATGGGGTAAACCACAATAGATGAAATGACTGCAGAAATAAACTCTAATATCAAGCATGCTATATAAACAAACATGCTATCAAGACAAGATAAATATCCTACCTCGTCCGGACGTTCGATGAAGACCATCATTAAGCACTCGACTCAAAGCTATACACCTGCAACTTGTCCTCAACAACCAATATACACAAGCATATTGTGATAATACATAAATTTATCAAATATAATAACATAATCCATCAATATTCAAAACAAATATGCCCATGGAATAACAATTCAAATATTTTCAAGACATTAATTGGATGAGAAAAGAGTATTTCTATTAAAACATGATCAACAAATGTGTATGAATGACAAACTTCCATGTCAAAATGTTTCAGAACAGGGAAACTAAGTCCTTTCTAGTTGGGCCTCCACCACTTCAATCCTCCACCAAAGCCAAGCTCAGATAAGAGAGACAATGAAGTTCTCCATCAAAGAGGGAATATATTGGGGGATGAACAATGTGCTTAGACTTAAAAGGACAAAGGGATGCAAACTGAATACAAAGTGAATAATTTCTCCAGAGTAACTTTTCTCTCAAATTTTGAATTATTCTCCTTTTCCATAGCTTGGATATGGCCCATTTATATCCTTCAAATGGAACTAAATGGTTGATTCATAGCATTTCTAGTATAAGGAAGGTCAAGGATCATGGATCTTGTGACGTAGTATGAATCTAGCCATGTAAATAGATGATTTGATTTCGAACACAATAGAAACCACTTGATTACTAGTATTTGTGGTGAACTGTTAACAAGTGCGAGGGAAATCACCAATTATGTCAATGAATCCCAAGGTACCTAAGTACATTCCAGTGAATGTGAATAAATGAGTTGAGTTTGAACATTTGTGGAATCATCCAATCATAGTTCAATGATATAAACCTATTGTCAGAAGTGAGGAGTCATGTTATTGATGCATGCAGGTCCCAAGTGTTGGTTGTGGAGCCTGATTATCTTCTTGATTCAGAGGTCTTTTTTTTAATCCAGGTTTATACCCCATGAAGACTTTACACCCCAGAAGAATGTACACTCTTCCATGCAGAGGAGTGCAGAGGGGGGTTACCCCCTCTGTGGGGTCCAGGGGGGCTATCCCCCTGACTGGGGGGTCTGGGGGAAAGAGGGCCCCCAAATGAAAAATTGACTTGTAAAAGTATATTGTAATTTCATTATAAATATGGACCGTTCATTATAAGGTCGCAGATCTAATCGTATAAATGATGTTAGGGTTTTTTTCCCTAGAAGGCAACCCTTTGTTATGAGGGAAATGTATTGCAGCTATGCATTATGGTGAATATTGTATTCTGAGATAGGAGACTGTGAGAGAAAGAAGAGGAAGTTACAGCGGGTTTGTTGTAGGTTGTATCCCTCCATTTGATGGATAATATTAAAGGAAGGACCTGTAAATTTCTCTGGTGGACATAGCCCACATTGGGTGAACCATGTAAATCTGTGTCTCTATTGTATTGTGTATCTTATGTGTTTTGGTTCCACATTTGTTTTATTTTGTTTCTCCACGGTCCTATTTTTCTAACACCAAGGTACTAATTGGTTTCTAATTCTAATTCCCAGATGATGTGTTGAAGTTGACAAGAAAAGACTCATTGAAGGAGGGCCTTGATGTATCCCCCATCATTGACATGAAACTGACACAGGAAAGTGATGAGATATAGTGAATGAATTATAGATTGAAACAAGTATGGAAACCGGTAATTTTGTAGATGGTTGACTCCCAAGGTGGATACTTCCCTTGAACACTGAGGTATGACATGAAACTTGGTGGCATAAATGCAAAGTGGACTAAAACATAATGCAGCGGGTGCGGTGACATTCTTCGGATGAATCAAAGGAATTGAAAGAATCATAGGATTGGTTCAGTATAGAGGTTTTAGTGAATTATCCAAGTGTTCGGTGTGGAGGTTAAAACAAGTGTCGTGTTCAAGGGTGACTGCAAGAGTTGTTTACAAACATTCTAAGAAAACTTGACCTACTTTCTTCGATTTTTCCCCCATCCAGATAGATGAGTACCTTTTTCTAATTTAACGAGATAGAGGAGGATAACACATGCTCGATATAACTCACCTACAATAAGTTCATCTTCCTTTGTTTAATGATTTGGAAGAAGTAAGGGTTCGTTCTATGATGGGTCCTTCAATGTGTAGTTTAGCGAGTCCAAAAGAGGAAAAATCGATGGTTTTTCACATTTAGAGAGTCTGAAAAGAAGTTAAAGGTGAATCCAGAGCTGTCCCTTTGGAAGACACCCTTTCGAACCTTTTAATGAGTGTGAAAGGAAGAAATATCACTCAACAATATTTTCATTTTAGAGAGTCTGAAAAGAGCTTAAAGAAGACTCCAAGGGTTTCCTTTTTCACATATCTTTTATGAGTCTGAAAAAGAGATAAAAGTATACTCGATTACATTCTCATGTATTTGTGAGTGAAAGAAATAACAAATATTATGCTCATTAGTGTTACAAGGTTACCGAAAGATCTTGCTTGAAATCTAGTAAAAACATATTGTTCTGGGTATAAAACATTAGTAATTTCTCGAAAAGATGATTAAAAACCCAAAAAAATGACTTTATAATAAGGAGAAAATATTGAAATAAACCTATCAAATATAAAAATAGGTTAAAATTTCATTTTACCATTTGTTTTTTACCATTTTCCTCTAGATTTTGGATTTTTCACCTCTTTGGAGTGTTTTTTGAGCGACGATTGTGGGAGTTGTGAGCGATCATTTTCAGATTCGTCTAAACCAAGTTAGTTTTTTTTTCCTCCTCGTCCTTTTTCATGGTATATTACTGCATTTTGAACTTTGGTTTGAGTGTTCTGGGCTCCTTAGGAGGCCCTAGAGCATCGAACTAGATTGGCACTCCCTCAAGGCACTGAGAGGAGCACCGACCAAGATTTTAGTGCATTGGTGCATATGTTTATGGAACACTAGTGCTTTATAGGTTGTTTTGGGGGAGAGTTAGGCGCAGAACTAAAACGTTCATTGATTTTTTGGCTAAATAGAGGCAATTTGTCTCCATAAGAGTTTGATTAATGATGATTGATGTTGTAATTACAGATTTCATCTATATCTAGCCATGATAGAGTGGAAAGAGTGTGAGCATGAGTTCGATGATATTGCCTATCTCAAAGACCCTCAAGCAAGGGGGTCCTTTTGAAACTGTGGTTTTCTCAAATACTTCAAGCTTCAAAACATGAGAAAATAAGTACTTTTTCTTGAGTATTTGGTTGGTCTATGGAACAACATTGAGAAATTGTTTCGAATCAGACCGCACATGCTTGAAATCGAACTAGATGACATATATTTTCTTATGGAGCTCTCAAGGAGAGGGACACCCATACTCTTGTTCGGACATTGGAATACTCTGCACCCGAACGAGGCATACGTTGTCAAGCATTGCATACCAGGGTCATGGTTGGTGGGAGGATGGATTGTGATAAAGGACATGAGATATTTATCACTTCGATCCATTATACTTTCCATCACCAAGTTGGAGGGGAAAACCAGTGATCACTTGGCTTATAAATCATAGATCTCTTATGCCATATAGTGTTGAGAACCCATATTTTTCAATTGGAGTGTTGGGTTCCTCAAGAATCTCAAAGAAAAAATATCTGAATGCAGGACCAATAGACATAAACAGTTCATATACGGTTCCTTTTTTTTTGCGTTTTTCTTAGAGCGGGTCCCCCAGATGCAACCATAGGTTGTATTGGTAGCACATCCCATGAACAAGACTCGTATGGAGAGATGGACCAGCCTTTCCCCCGGGTTGGGGAATGATCCCTCAGCTTTCAGATTCACTACTGACTTCTTCGCATGGTGGAGGAGGCAACTAATGGTTATTGAGGACTTCCCCTATGCTGGGGTAGATTTTAGAGGTAGCACAGACCTGGTACTTGACATGTAACACTTAGGAGGTTCTATCATGTCGATGAGAGTGTAAAAATAACTCATGAATTTATTAACAAAAAGGGCAAAACCTTAATTGTGCTCCTTCCTCCTTATTTCTCCAATCCATTCAACCATAGGTTTGGGGCTTCCTGAAACTTTTGTTACCTTGAATCCCAAAATCTTAAAATAAGAAGAATTATTCAAAAATATCAGATAGACTAGGTGAATCTGATACCTAAAATATTTTTTATAGTGAAAGATAAACAATTGGAATTTAACTACTCCAACTAAGAACTCAACATAATCAAACTTTATACATGGAATGAATTCTAGAGGAATCAAGACTAGAAAAAGGCATAGAATGGAATCATATACACTTTTTTCATGCTCATAACCAAGAGTTTGACAAATCATGGAAACAAATTGTCTATTTATGTCAAGGAAAATGACCGATTTGAATGGAGGTGGGTTGGTTGAAAGTGGGGTATTTGCAGGTAATAATTTTCCTAACAAGTTATCATTTTCAAGTTGAGATAATTCTTGATACTTGGAAGCTAGTAGATCATCATCCAAAGGTTCCTTAGTAACAAGATCATAAAAACGGATTACTTGGGAATTATACTCTTTTGAAATTGGTAAAATGACCCTAGACCCATCTACAATGGTTATATGTTATTTATTATCATCATAATTGGGAGCACACCACTCAACCAGCTTGATAAATTTGTAGGTTTGGGAAATTATATATCGGGCTAGGTTCAATTCCCACACAAACAAATATTCTCTCCCAATGTTAGCATCCATCTGAGCACCATGAAACAATTGGTAAAGGTAAGGGTAAGACAAAACATGGTTGAAAATGTCACCCTATCTAACCTCTATATGGTCTTGGGTGGTTGGTTGTTTTTGTGTAGTTTGGGGTTGGATAGGGATTTCCTTAGTTGCCATTTCTTCACTGCTATAGGTAAAATTGATTGGATAGATGAAAAGTAGGAGTTGAGATAGTATGAATTACCTTTTTTGATAATCGAATGAGGTGTGTATGGATATATTTCAAGAGTCACTATTATAAACTTTGATTCTAGGCTTGATATGAAACAATTTCAATAATAAAACTATCAAAACCCATTTAATCCCTTTTTATACTATTCAGATCCATGTGTCACCTTATGATAATATAGATTTTTCAAATTTGAGAATACATGAAAATTTGAGTGATGTTAGTGATGAGATATGCAAGGTACCATAAAAACATTACAGGGTGCCATTGGTCCAAATGAATAGCTATGTGGTACCTTTTTCAGGGGGGGGGTGACACCTGGTTGAGCCACATATCTCCCAATCAAAGTGATTCATCATCATCAATGTTTTATGAGGGGTATGTAGATTTTATGAGGTCTTATGAGGCTGCCAACTAAGGTATGTCTTTGACCTTAGTATGGCTCTAAGTTTCAACTCTGTGGTTTTCCTTTGCTATTTTTTTAGTACAACAAATAGTCACCAAACTTTCAGCTCAATATTTGATGGTTAAGTGTCCTTTAGAGGTGCCCTTGCAAGTGTTTTATTTACTCAATGTTATCACATGCAATATACATCAAAACAAGTAAGAATACCTCTATATATTTAAATTCTAAATACCTATCTACACTTCTAAGCATGCGTGAAATTGACACATATGTTTTTGGTCAACATAAACCCAGAAAAACCCCCCGATGGGGAAAACCAGTTTGGAGAAGATATATATAGAAGGCCTCAAATAAAAATGTATAACACAGGAAACATATACAAGTGAACTTGGTACAATAGAAACACTCTCATATTCCTTTGAGTTCCTTGAAGACCTCCCCATGATCCTTGTGAAGTAAGGTGCCCCTTGCCTTGGTGATCCTTTCTTCCCTTTGCTTGTTGTCTTTATCCTGATGATTTTCTTTTCCTTTTCTCTTTCTTTCCTTTGAACTTGAATTTCCTTTTTCTTTTCCCTTTGTAGTAGCCTCCTCCTCTCAAGAAATCCTCCTTCAAGATGATGGTGTGCCGCTCTCCTCAAGTGTGCCCCCTCCTCATGCAAAAACTCAAATAGAGCACCCTCCTTCACCCGTGCACCCTCTAAACACTTTAGTGCACCTATCCAAGGCGAATGGCTCTCTCCACAAGGTTAGGGCCTCTCCCACACTAGAATTCACCCTCTAGTATCAATAATGCACCTTTCCTCTAGTATGTGCACCCCTCCTCCATAGAATGTGCCCTCCTCCTAAACTCGCATGCCCTCACTCACAATAGATCCCTACATAGCTCTAGAGTAATCCACAACATAATGAGTGAGAATCCAAGCAATGGGTAAAGACTCCTCTACTAGATGTGTGCCCTCCTCTCAAGGTTGTGCCCCTCTCCACTAGTAAATTCACCCTCCACCACAAGTATATTCCATCCTCTAGAATAGTATCCAAGCCTCCATCGAATACTTCTCCAAGATCCCTCTACTCAAGAAAATCTTCCTTCTCAAACCCTCATGCAAGTGCACCCTTCTCTCCTCAATATTTTCATCCAAGCTCTCCTTCTCATCTCCTCTTCTAACAAGTGAACAATTGAGTCTCATAAATGCACTATACACTCCTTTAGCCTCCTTTGGACAAACCCTAAAAGATCAATGTCCTAGATCCAATCTAGACAAGTCTAATCAATGGGTGAGATTCAATCCCTAAATATCACTTAGGAAACCCACTTTCCATAGTTTTATTTATGTCTATTAATTCAACCACTTTGTGAATTAATTTTCACTTTAATGATTAAGTGACATATTTCACTTTTGAGTTAATTCTACTAAGCCAAAGTCAAATTAGAATCATAAAGTAAAGTAATAGGGTAATAGTCTCCCCCTTTGTGTTTAGAGACTCATAAACACATGGGGACCACTTTCCAAGTTACCCAAATCTCAACACTCCCTCTTACCGAGGAAAGTGCCCGTCACCACCAATATCATCCCTATAGTGGACATGGTTTCCTCCTGGCATATACTCGGTGAGTATGGTTGTACCCTGATCACTGAAATTAGTCTCTGATACAGATCTGCTCAATCTACATGATATATATATGGAAGTTTCTCTCCACCTAGATCTTGGTATCAAACCAAATATTTCCACCTTGATCTCCCACCAAGGATATCTATCTCCTGGCATATTTCCAATGGTCACTACTCTTGGTATCTCACCAAGAGTCACTCTCTTGGAATATCACCAAGATTCACTCTCTTGGCATGTCACCAAGATTCTCCCCCTCTTGGTATCTCACAAGAGTACTTGGATCTCGGCATCTCACCAAGATCATAAACTTGGCCTCTCTCCAAGTAGCTTCCACTTGAAGTGGATCCAAAACCTGATCTTCCCGTCTCTATAGCCAAGTGAGGCTCAAGCCTTTGTGGTTCCTGGCTACTGCTCCTCATCAACCTCTGATGCTCTAAAGCCCCTGCACCAACCCTCTATCTTGACAACTCTTAAACTGAAGTTGTCTTGGGTGGACCAGTCACCCTCTCTGAATATGGTGTCCATGAAACTTGTGTTTGAGCTCCCTCTGAATCACTAGTATGATTCATTAGTTCATCCTCAACTTTTTCTCCCCACTTGATGCTATATGGTGTAACAACTAAAAAAGAACTGGTGAATGCACACTCTCTCGCAAACTGTGTATCGAACTCAAGATCCTATGTTGTCACTGCTAAAACATTATGTTGCATATTATTCTTCTTAAGACATTGTTCGGCATAATGACCCATCTCTCCAAAAGAAAAGTATCTCACTGTGCTCATTTCTATCTTCTACCCAGTTCTGCTCTCTCCTCCCCATGGTGGGGCCCCAAACTTGGGACCCTGCCAACCCCCCCATCTGGTCTTCTTCTTTCCCTTTGTCCAAAGAGAAAGGTCCTCATCACCCCCCACTTTATTCTATTGATGATGTCCAGAAGCCTCTTCCACAAGTCTAGTCACCTCCTAAACAAAGTCATCCCACATCCTCTCCCATGTGGGCATGAACGCCATGGAAACAATGCCATGAATGAATGGACCCCATGGTTTGGTAAATTTGTTTAAGGTTGTCCTCACCATAGAATTGGGTTCCACCACCTCTCCAACAAATCCAAGATCATTTTTTATCTTGGTGTAATGACCAAGAAAATAAGTAATTGACTCATCTTGGAGCATGATAATGCCCCTCAGTTGATCATGAAGAACTGTCTTTTGTTTCTCATTAGAGCTCTGATAACACTTACATAGAGATGTCGACATCTCATATTCCCAAGATTTCCCAGTCAAGTGGGGAATGATTTGATCCCTCACTGAATCACATATTGTCCTCTTTTCCTTGTTCTTCCTCTTCTTGAACTCTTCTAACAAGATGGAAGCAATATCAAGTGGAATAACCACAGATGCCTTAACTATATCCCATAGTTTTAGGTCTTCCAAGACAAAGACTATCCTCACCTTCCAAGGAGCCCAGATGCTAGCTCCAGCTAGCCTATCCTCTGCATGCATATGAGATGCTGACATGACTGCCAAATTACACTCCAAATGATGCTCCAACTACAAAGGAGTGTTGCCCCACTCCTATCAACATAGGTGTGAAAAGAGGCAAATGAACACTGACCTCACTCCTAGAAATATAGGTGTGAAAAGAGGTCATGAAATACAACCTCACTCTTTTCCACGCAGGTGTGAAAATAGGTTGTCCAAAAGTGTCAAAAAAATCAGCCCTGAACTATCCAAAAAATCTTCCCACAAGCTTTCCACAAACTCTGTCAACACGTTGTCCAAAATCTACCCTGAACTATCCACGAAAATGCTCAAAAATCAGTAATTCTAAGCCACCATTGGCTCTGATACCATGTTGATTTTTTGAGGTCCTATGAGGATACCAACTAAGTTCCATATTTGACCTTAGTATGGATCCAAGTTTCAACTATGTGGTTTTCCTTTGCTTCTATTTCAGGACAAAAAACAATCACCAAACTTTCAACTCAATATTTGATGGTTAAGTGTAGTTGCTTCTTTTCTTAGTGTTATTAAAAAAAATAACACTACCTCTAGATATTTAACTTTAAAATGTTGATCTACACTTCTAAGCATGCATGAAATTGACACATATGTTTTTGGTCAACATGACCCTGGAAAAACCCCCCCATGGGGAAAACCAGTTTGGAGAAAATATATATAGAAAGCCTCAAAGAAAAATGTACAACATAGGAAACATATACAATTGAACCTGGTAAAAGAAAAACCACTCTCAAATGCCTTGGAGTTCCTTGAAGAACTCCCCACAATCCTTGTTAAGTAAGACACCCCTCGCCTTGGTAAGCCTTTCTTCCCCTTTGCTTGCTTTGTCTTTATTATGATTCTTTTATTTGCCTTTTCTCTTGCTTTCCTTTGAACTTTCCTTTCCTTTGTCTTTTCCCTTTGTAGTAGCCTTCTCCTCTCAAGAAATCCTTCTCCAAGATGATGGTGCACCCCTCTCCTCAAGTGCACCCCCTCCTCATGAAAAAACTCAAATAGAGTGCCCTCCTTCACCCTTGCACCCTCTAAAATCTAGAGTGCACCTATCCAAGGTGAATGGCTCTCTCAACAAGGTTAGGGCCTCTCCCACACTGGAATGTGCCCTCTATTCTCAATAATGTGCCTCTCCTCTAGTATGTGCACCCCTCCTCCTCCCCTCCTCCATATAATGCGCCCTCGTCCTAAACTCATGCACCCTCACTCACAATGGCTCCCTCCATAGCTCTAGAGTAAGACACAACATAATGAGTGAGCCTCCAAGAAATGGGTAAAGACTCCTCTACTAGATGCACACCCTCCTCTCAAGGTTGCGCCCCTCTCCACTAGTAAATGTTCCCTCCACCACAAGTATGTTCCCTCCTCTAGGATATTATCCAAGACTCCATGGAAGACTTCTCCAAGATCCCTCTACTCAAGCAAAGAGTCTTTCTTAAACCCTCATGCAAGTGTTCCCTCCTCTCCTCAAGATTTGCACCCAAGCTCTCCTTCTCATCTCCTCTTCTCACAAGTGAAGAATTGAGTCTCATAAATTCACTATACCCTCCTTTATCCCCCTTTGGCCAAACCCTAAAATATCAATGGTGTAGATCCAATCTAGCCAAGTCTAATCAATGGGTGAGTGTTGGCCCTTGACCAAGTTTTGAGGAACACTTGGTCATATTTGACCATTTTTGGGACTTCGACAGCTTGTCAAAGATGGAGCACAACGCGAAGAGGAAATCGTGGAAGCTAGACCCCTTTTTGGGTCCTTTTAGGGTTTTGGGTTAATGTAATGGAGAAGGGATGTCTGCCTGTGGGTTCACCCACGCTTAGGACCACTTTTGCAATGTATAAATAGATAGGAAATGTAAGAAATAGTAGAAGTGGTTGCTTAGTGCACTTGGTGATTACTTAGTGCAATTTGGCTAAAGTGATAAGAGCTGGATCTGTGTGATCAAGTCTTGTAAGGCTTTGTGCATTTTGTGTAAGACTTGGAGAGTTGAGTGCAAGTCCCTATGAGAGATTGTAGAAGGATTTGTGTTGTAAGGCAAGGAAGAAGGATCTAGCGAGCTGCACAGATCTTATGTCCTATGCGCAGTAAGGTTTGGAGGCTCTATGTTGTAATTGATTGAAGACATTAATAAAGAAGAAGACTTTGTGGATGTAGCCTCAGTTTGGGGGTGAACCATGGTAAATTTGTGTCTTGTGCTCTGTGCCTCAACTTGATATGCTTGTCTCTTCCTTTGATCAACGCTTTGATGTGTTTAGATAGATATATTTATGCTTTGTGCTTATGAGCTATGAATGAATTTTAGCTCTAATATGTATGAATATGGTTAGTGTTGATCTACAGGATCTGATCTGTTTTACTAAGTGCTGAAAGATCTTAGATCTAAGTAAATGTTGTGATGCTATGTGCTATCTGTGAAGTATAATAAGATTGAATATTGATGAATATTAACTGCTAAGTGCTTTTTTAAGTGTTAGAATCACAGGTCTGTTTCCCATCTAAGTTTGTAGACATCTGAGTCCTAGAACCACCCTTGCCTCTACCTTGGGTGAGACTTCATCTGTTTCGCAGGTGTTACCGAAAGGGCCGGTAGTTAGGGTTTTTTTGGTGCGTTGTTGTAGCATTGAACCCTGGGTCTGCCCCTGTGCCAACAAGTGTTTATGTTGTTGGGACTGAAACTGTGATTGCTGGGAACTGAGCAGAAGAAGCTTTGTGAAAAGATTCATCCTGAAATTGTAAAAGCTCTGTGCATGGATCTATGCCCTAGTGCGTAGTGATCCACTTGATCTAAAAAGCTCTGTGCTGAAGAAGGAAGGACAGATCTGAAGGAAAGAAGTCATATCTACAAGAAAAGAGTTTGATACTGAAGAAAAGAAGTAAGATATGTAAGCTCTGTGCTCCGATAAAGGTAAGAATAGTTAAAATTTCTTAGATTTGGAAGCTTTGTGCCCTGTAGAAGTAAAAGAGGTGAAAATTTTTGTTTCTAAAGTATGGATTTAGGTATGCTTGATAGATTTTGTCCTAGCTTGAAAACTAGGGCATTATTAGATGACAAAACATTTGATACGAATATATCTAATAAGAATAATGATAGATATGTTATACCTATGCATAGAAAGAATTTTTGGACTAACCAATGGATGAAAGATACTAGAAAGAAATTTTTGCAAGTTTGCCATTATGATCCTAGCGCGAAGTATAAGAAAATTTGGGGATCATTGAGGAGAAAGAGAGGATTAACTCTTTGTTACAGTTTCATAAGACCAGGACATCTTTCTAAGGAATTCCCTGGGAGAAACCCTAGTTGCCTATATTGTAAGGCCATGGACCATGAAGTACTGGATTAACCTAGAATGATTGCTAGACTTGAAAAGATGAATAGAGAGCAAGAAAATCCTGAAGGAGATCAAGAGAATAATATTATAGAAGAACCCCAGAAAGAATCAGAGATTATATTGTTGAAAATGAAAGAAACCCTAGATGAACATAAATATGTCATTTTGTCAGAGATCTTCAAAGAAAAGGAGAAAATCGAAGTAAGAATAGGAGACTTCGACATTGACTATGCTATGGATGAGGGAACATAGATGAACATTATGACAAAAATTACTTGGGAAACCCTAGGAAGGCCTGCTATGGTTCCTTCACTAGGAAAAATAGGATTGTTTAAAGGAAAAATGGTAACCCTATGTGGCAGGATTACCTAGATAGCTATGAGTACCCATGGAGCTTCGACAGAGGAAGAATTCAAAGATATTAAATTTATTGAGGACTATGCCCCATTTCCGTATTTGTTAGGAAAGATCTAGATTGAAAAAGACCAGATCCAAAGAAAAGAAGAAAAGGAATCCCTAGAACAAAAGAAGAAAGAACTCATGGAATTTATGACTAGAAAGATTGCCTACTTGATGGAAGAACAAGAGAACAAATGTAAGTTATTAAACACCAGGGACTTGGATGTCGAAGCTATAAGAGCATTAGAGGAAAAACAGAAGACCAAAATACCTAATCCATATGATGAAGGTGTATTACCATTGGATCTGAAGAAATAATCTCATCATTGCAAAGCGACTATGTCGAGAGAGGATAAGGATCAGAATGAAAAAAGGATGACCAAGATGAAGATCATTGGGAAGAAGGCTAGGAAGATAAGTAAGAAGAGAGCCAAGATCGAAAAGTTACAGAAGATTCCACAGGGAACTTCGCAAAAAGAAAAATCACGGGAATTGAGCTTCGTCGGGATACCAGAATAGTGACATATGGCACTTTGCTCTGGCGAAGAAATATAGCCGTTAGACTGATATACCCATTCGACTTCTACCCCGAATGGGTAGAAAATCATTAAAAGATCATTACCAGACCATTGGACCATGCCATAATGAATGGATCAACATTCATGAAAGCTTCATACCCATTGCAAGAAGACCATTGACGAATTTCCTATTTAGATCATCGTGCCATGCCCGAAGAACACTTTTTCCAACTAAGAAATCAAAGCCCATGGAACTAGTGATTTTCTACAGTGATCATTGCAAGCAAATTGTTCATCATAGTGCAGCATTTTGAGATCATCGTGACCCTCATTATCTTTCCCGAGTGCATATGTCCGACGAGCTCACCAAACTTGAGGAATCCATCACAGAGATCCTTCTTGAGTTAATGACCGAGAGAACCATGTCGGAAAGAAGAATATCCACCGGAGTCCAAGCATCATCGACAGGAGAAGTGCAAGCCTCCCCATCGACTGCTCAAGAAGGAACATCTCGAGCCAGCGTAGAAAGAAGAACTAAGCATAAGGATGACATAGCCAACACAAATTTAGTGCCATCCATCCTACAATCTTACATACCCCCTCTGAGTAGTGAGATTAACAAGGACAGTGTCCCTAGAGACTTTGAATACACCCTAGTCACTACATACCTACCGAAAGGAGTGTGCACCTACTGCGTAGATCAAGACAAGGTTACAACATTGAAGTTTTGAGACTTCAACCTGGGGGACCGTAAATCTTATAGCATGCTCGCCCCGTATAAGTACTTAACGAGAACTAAGGGAAAGAATTCGAAGATCATCCCTCAACAATGGATGATGAACCTCATGCAGTCTACTTTTCTCAACGTTATGAAAGTACCGCACTTTGGCAGACACTAGGAGGTCAATGCTTATGTAAAACTACTGCTAGCAAGTTACCACAGAGGATACTTGTGGTTATATCATTGCATAACTGTTGATCTGGCGCTAATCAATAGGATCATTGGGCTTAGAATGCAGGGCCCTGATCCCCATGAGCACTATCCTGGAAAGACCGAAGACCATGCTCTTGTGCAGACAATCAAAGAAGCCTATGGCGATGTTGAGAAAGGCGCGAGAGGATACAAGGTAGCTTCCATTTAAAGTGGCGCAGTGTGCCTCGCATGCCAACTGATCCCAGGGAAGTTGGTACATAAGAATCGACCAACACAAGTATATGGCTTTGTATTTGACCTCGCAAGAAAGTGTGCTGAGGGAATACAGATGAACTAGGTGAAGTACCTGGTGAATCAACTGGAGATTGACTACAGAGAAGCCCAAGATCAGGGGCATGAATTCCATTTTATATGGCTCCTGATACTGATCACTTTTGTTGCATGGGAGCTACCAGAAGGCACAACCTTCCCAGACCTAGACCCCTTTGACCCACTAGCTGCGAAGTTCAGTACATTATGGTACTCGAATGACATGAGCAAGCAATGGAAATCAAATGTCATTTTCCACACATACTATAACCAATTGAAAGCATCCATAAGGAGAAAACCACGCATAAACCTAAACACTTTATAGAGATTCTGACCTCTGATAAATTTCAGCGCAGACTTCCACTTTATATAACTAACCCCACGCCCTGATGAGAATCAAGAACAAATTCAGTCTTATTATAATCTAACAGAGGAAGATCTGGAAGAGATCACCAAAGAATGGTTAGCGAAACTCCTTGTTCCAGTAGACCCCACAGAAATGTACAACATCGACAACCTCAAAACTATGCAGGATACACCTGGGCCTAGTAAGACAAAGAAAGAAAAGTCAACGAAGAAGACTGAAGAAGTCCAAGATGTTGATAGCCTATCTTTAAGGATGGCTTCCATTACACCAGATGAAGCAGGTGATGATGAAGAAGGTACATACACCCAGAGAGTCAAAGTACCACCACCTCGGGACGAAGAAGACTCATCGAAGAAAAGGAAGGTCTCACCTCTGGAATATTCCTCCAAAAAGAGACCAAGAACCCATGTAACCAAGATGCAAATTGACCTCATGTTGGATGATTTTGATTTCATTGTTGTAGCAGTCAATGATTCTTCAAAGGAAATCATAGAGAAGTAGGAGGCAAAGCAGGAACAAATGTATAACTAGATTGAGATCACACTCCAGGGAGTACAACAAGCACTCCAGTATAACCGAGTAACCTCTACTGCACCTCTTCCAGAAGGAACAACAGAAGCAAGAGATGAATCAATTCAGATCTGCAAGATTGTTGATACATTCAAAGTACACCTTCGACGTGCTCAAGAAGAAAAAGCGCAGGCCACCCAGGCCCTAAAGAAAGCACAGGAGGAACTTATTGAACAATGCAGATCCGTGCAACAAGAGAAGAATGCTCTCCAAGCAAAATTTGAAGAAGACAGGGTGAAGATCCAAAAAGAGAAAGAGTAGTTGCTCACAAAGAAGATAGGAATTGAATAATCCATCAATAGAGAATTTCAATCTGTGATCGTCTTAGAGAAGAAGGCCGAAGAGCCCATAAAGTGCCAAGTGACGACACTCGCTGAATTTATTCAACAACTTCAACAAAGGGTCATGGAATTAGAGCTTCATACCATACCACAGACTTCGTAAGAAGTGTGTGACCAGTGAGAATTGAATGCTCAGAATGTAGTCAAGAGGATTAAAACACTTGCTGCAGAATGTAAATGGCTAAGCAGCAGAAGCGTGCAGATATATGAACAACTATATGAATACCTAGATTTGAAGAAAATGGAGTCCAAACTCTAGGAAGCAAAGCAGCAAGCTGATACAGTATAGGCACAGCTCAAGCTCATGTCACCCATCAAGAAGATGAATATATCCCAGGAACAACACACTTCCCAGCAAATCATTCTTACCACATAGAACAGAGTGATGGAAGTCACCTAGAAACTCCAGCCGAGACAGGAGGCGACCTACCTATTGTTTGAAGAAATTGAAGTCCAAGGAAGACTACTTGAACAAGTAGTTGCTACAGTCAAGAAACAACTAGGAGGACCTATCAACTAAGTGTTTGTTCAGGAGTTTGATGAACAAGAAGCAGTAGCAGAGAGACAAGTCTAAGCATCTCAAGCCAAGCTCAAGTCCTTTGAGGCAGAGTTACCCAAACCTGAGTGACTCAGGATGAGTCACAGGTGAGCGTTGGGGGCCTATTGTCCCTTGACCAAGTTTTGAGGAACACTTGGTCATATTTGACCATTTTTGGGACTTCGACATCTTGTCAAAGATGGAGCACAACATGAAGTGGAAATCGTGGAAGCTAGAGCCCTTTTTGGGTCCTTTTAGGGTTTTGGGTTAATGTAATGGGGAAGGGATGTCAGCCCGTGGGTTCACCCACACTTAGGCCCACTTTTGTAATGTATAAATGGATAGGCAATGTAAGAAATAGTAGAATTGGTTGCTTAGTGCACTTGGTGATTGCTTAGTGCAAGCTGGCTAAAGTTCTAAGAGTTGGATCTGTGTGATCAAGTATTGTAAGGATTTGTGCATTTTGTGTAAGAATTTAGCCATTGATCTATTGGTATTTTGTAGCATGAATTTAATCGATTTCAATAAACATGTTATCAGTAAACATATTGGAAGGTAACCATATGCTCTTCAACAATTATACTCATTTCCCCATCATATTTTTGCAACAATTTTAGATAATTTTTCTAGAAGGTTGTGTCTATTTTGAGGAAGATTTAAAGGGCCATATCTAGCTACTACCCAAGGATTTATTGGTGGTGGGGGTGGTGGTTTGTTTCCCCCACATTTTCCTCTTCCTAATCCATGCATTAAATTCTTAACAATAAAGTTACTATCTTCATAGGAGATATGAGGTTTAGGGTTCTTCAAGAAAAGATTATAAGAAGAGATTTCTTAATGGGAAAGGCCTAGAGGAGAATTCTGAAAAATCAATCAAAGGATGATTTGAAATTTATATAGTAGAATGGGCTTCTAGAGGCGTATCATACAATATGGAAGATTTATCTATTGTATAATTAAAAGGAGAAAAAATATCTAGATGAGGATTACCTGTACAAGATGATAACATTATTTCTCTAATATTCCTCAGGGCAATCAACTTTTCTATATCTGATAGATTTGGAATGGTTGCAAGATCAGGTTTTTGTTTGGTATGTTTCTTTGTAGATTCAGTATTTTCCTTTATGGAGTCATCGAGTGATAGAAGAACAACCTATGGTCTGGATCTTGGTCACCATCAAGACTCAATGCTAAAATTTGTCATTTCCCATGGAAATATGACTTCAAACTTCCATCGTCAGCAACAACGCCATTTAAGGATGTTAGTCCTTGAGATGTTCTAGGTTGTCAGTGGAACTATGCCAAGGATAATTGGAGATAAAATTCTTGATTTAAAATCTACTTTGTAGAAAAAAGTATTTTGATAAGTTCTTGGTAATTCATCACAGCTCATGAAATATTTCAAACATGATGATTAGGAAAACTCTCATCCTACACGGGAAATTTCCATTTTGTCTATCATACCATTAGGTTTTAATGAGTGAACGAATTTGTGAATGAAATACATGTACTTATAAGGTATTTTATACAAATAATTATTGTACTTTATTATGAATAAAAAATGACAAGAAAAGTAGAATTCAATTGTCTAGACAATAATGCATTCTAGGTTTATTGAAGGTATATGCTTAAAACAAATTATCACTTGAAACATTAAAAAAATATAAAAAATGTTTTACATGCATTCAACTACCTCAAACAAAAAAATGGAAAGAAATTGGTCATGCACATGAAATCAATATCATACACATAAATACCACACACATTTACAACATATGTGGTGCTAATATGTTGTTGGAATCTTTTATTAATGAATTTTCAAAATACGTTTCATAATGGGAGGTATGACCACTCAAGAAAGTATTACAATGAAGAAGAAATCAGATGGAGTTTACACAATGAAACAAAAAGAAGTCATTGAATCTCTATAAGCATGTCATTCTCTTTCTCATAATCTATCATGTGCCTGGAGCTGGGCTGATTTATGAACTTTGAGAAGAACATATTCTTTTTCTCTTTGTCTTCTAATAAAAAATTGTATAATGTTCTGTATGACTCCTTTCTAGCTACCCTTGCATGGGAAAACAACTTATTTAAACCACTTACTGTTTATTTATTCTTGAAATCACTTCTTGTTTCTTGAAGGGGATTCTATTTAGTAAAAATTTACTTTTTACACACTTAAAAATCAATAAGAAAATTACTTATGATGAGGCTATATGTTGGACAGGAAGTTCAAAGAACTAAGTTTTGAGGGTGCATGAAAAAGTAGGAAGGACATCAATTAGGCATACGAAAGAAGATAGACATGAAAAATAAGGAAGAACAATAGTTTGGAATGTAAAAGTAGCATACAAGCACAAAGGTAGGAAAATCACGCCTAAATAATTAGGTTTCATGAGTTTTAATGAGTCATCATGAGTTGTCATATGGTTTTGGGATAAGTGAGTAGGTTTTTGAGCCCTAAATTCTATGTATAATTATGTAATGGGTCAAGAATAATAGGTTGTTGAGTGAATAGGGTGATGAGTTGAGATGATGGTAGGATGAGGCTAAGAGGATAGACTAAGAATGAGAGAGAGTCTATTTTTAAAGGCTTAGGGAGGGTTTTACAGAGGAACCCATAACCTTTGGCTCTGATAATATTTTAGTGGTAGTACGGTTGTCGTTAGACCAAAACCTGTGGGTGATTGGTAAACTCATCACCACCAGAGTTAATGGATCCACGAGAGCCTGTTAGACCATGTCGCAATTCCTGAAGGAGGTGTTGAACACCAATTCAACAATCTCCCCCTCGGCACCAACTGAGATACTCGACACCAATCGAGTGGACTCAAACCCGTAACCTTTGGCNTCATTTTAAATTCATTACAGAACTCTCAATGATGATCACAATAATGCAGGGAAGTAAGCAATAGAGCATTCAACATCATTCACACATATGAGATACACAAAGACAGATATTTCCTGAGGAAGCCCATAAAGGGTAAAGACCTCTTCTTCTTTATATGATAAGTAATCTTTACATTCTTTACATTATCATACTTATGAGCACCAACTCATAATGAGGCTAAAACCTCTGTTTTGCAAGCTGCTACTTGCTGAGAGCACTAGTTCTCTGGATTCTATAGCACCCACTAGAAGGAAGCACCAACTCCCTAAGAGTTCCAGCACCAACTGGATGGAAGCACCAACTTCCTAAGAGTTCCAGCACCAACTGAATGGAAGAACCAACTACTAGTTACACAGGCACTGACCTGTATATCAGAGAACCAATGTTCTCCCTTGCACCACCCTACCACCCTGGTTTCTCTAGCTGCAACCAGATGGAAGCTACAACTCCATGTGTTCAAGCACCCACTTGAACCTCTAAGGACAACAGTCCTCCCTAGCACCACCCTACCTCCCATATTATAAATAAATGATTGAATAACCAACAACACATATAAATCAATTCTTACCACTTCTTCTTTGTTCTGAATATCTGGTCTGCTTCTAATTGTTCTACAATTCTTCTCTTCCTCTATCTGTTTTGCAGTTCTACTCTACTTCAAGTTGTTCTGCAATTCTTCTCTTGCTTCTGTCTCTTCCTCATTTGTTACTCATATTTGATTTTTATCTCACACTACGCATATTGTTGGTCTCACACTGTGCATACTGTAATTTTCCCTTTATTACAGTTCAACTCGTTTTTCATTCAGAACGACCAACCACACACAGTCACTGTGTGTTTCTTTTATACACTCCAACCCCTTCAGTTACCCCTCAAATCCCTAGAACAATGCTTCAGAAAATGAAATTCCAACCATCTAAGAACCATGATTTGGTTCTCCTAACTGAATCGTAACTGAACAATTAATCATGAAGAGCAACAGTAGCCCTTCAATCAGATTTCCAAGTATCCAACACCATTGGATTACAAGCACAGGGTCTTGCGTTGATTTCTCCATTTCGCATTTAGGCATTTCGGCATTCTTGTGGTGAAGAGTCTCGACTCTTCATGTTACGATCATCGAAAAGGAGCTTGGTTTCACTAGCTCCTTCCTCCATCTTCCGTAGATGTGACCACTGGTTGTGACCATTGCCTTATTCGAAAATGCATTTCGGCGTTTCAACATTTCTGTGATGAAGTGTTTAGACACTCCAAGTTATGAACCCCGAAATGATCTAAAGTTATTTTGGCGTTTCGTCATTTCTGTGATGAAGTGTTTCGACACTCCAATTCACAAACCCCAAAATGATCTGAAGGTATTTTGACGTTTCTCATTTCGGCGTTTCAGCATTTCTGTGATGAAGTGTTTCGACACTCCAATTCACGAACCCTGAAATGATCTGAAGGTATTTCAGTGTTTCGCATTTTGCAATTTCATCATTCTTGTCTTGAGTGTCCTTGACACCTCCAACTCCCAGTATCCAAAACTCTGAAATGGAGTCAGATCAACGGTCCACGATCTCACTTTGATCAACGACTCTGATTAAATCATGGTTTCACATTTCGCAATTTCAAGAGGTTAGGACACCTCCTTCCTTTGACTTTCCAGTCAGCGAAATGGTGATCTATGACCATGTGTCCTACCTGAATATGGACGGTCCTCCAGCTTTCGGGATTTTGTAAGCCCACTTCTCCTAGAACTTTAAATAACATGAAGGTTCTCCTGGATCCAACGATGGTTGGACCCTGCGCTCAGATCTAACACCCGAGATCTGTCCTCCATCTTCGTGCTCCTCCTATTTGGATTCAGATCTGATGATCATCGGGAATTCTAAATGGAATCCAATGATCACTGTTGCTCTTCATTTTTATGCTTTTGATCTTTCCATGCCATCATCACTATTGATCTTCCTTTCTTGCATGTTTTCCATTGTTGTCTCCCAACTGTAAACCTGCCAACATCACTATTATTCTTTCCTATAACCATACCTTCATCGTTGTTGTTCTTGTCATCAATAACTGTAAGCATGTTATCATTGTTGTTGTTCTTTCCTATAGACATTCCATTGTTGCTTCTATTCTTGCCATCAATGACAAGCACGCTCTTCTTGTAAACATTCCAACAAGGCTTACACTCTAGAGTGGATAGGCAAGATGGGGAAAGATATCATTATATATCTATCATAAGTGCAATGTGAAAGCCTAAGATGAATTGAATGGAGAATAATAAAGAATCCATTCATTGTGGACGTAGCCCATGAATTGGGTGAACCATGTTAAATTATGTGTTGGAATATATTTTTGTGTGATTATTCATGGATATTCTATTTATGCATAACTAGATCTATATCTTCTTGTTAAATGATTGATGTGTAATAATGATTAATGTTACAGTGAATAGTTCATGTTGCAATATTCATCATAATGATGTCACATAATTAAGGTTTACTAATTAATCAAGGGAAAACAGACACAAAATATTGTGCATTGAGCAGATAAGTAGGAATGAATATGATGATAGCCTCCCATCCCCTTGTCCTTGTATAAACTTGGTTGGTGCAGACCCAATAGATGCCTCAGATGATATTTCAATTGCATGAAGTTGATGCCGAAAGGGCCGGTGTCTACAGGGTTTGTTGGTAGAATAAACTAAACCTAGGGTCTTACAATTGTAAGCACCAACAAATGGTTCTATTGTCGGGACCCAAATTTTGTGATTGGGGGAATTTTTTGTAGGTCGACTAAAAAAGAGTTCACCAAATGGATAGAATGGAAGGAATGAGAATTTTCCTAGAAACAAAATAGAAACCCCATTATGAACAATGAGAAATGGATGTAAAGGTATGTGTACACAGAGTTTCATGATATTTTCCTTGGTGAATTTTTGATTATCTTAATTGAGTGCTTACAAATATTAGTGGAGAATACTGGAAGATACGGTACTGCAACACCAATGAATTGGACTCCTAATTTGGTAAGACAATTGAACTCTATAAGTAATAATACTTCTCGTGTAGTTGATTTCTAGTTGAAAAACATATTAGGGGGTTGTATTACAAAATTTCTAGTCGATTTTACCCAGTCATACAATGTCACAAAGAGGGATTTTTTCAAGGGTCCACATGGAAAGTTTATGAAAGAGATGGGTACCTGTATAAAGATGTTGTTGTGTGATAAGTGTGTGATGGCGATAAAGTCAAATTTCTCTGGGGATTCCTACACATAGGGAAATTGGGGGATGAACAAAGGATAATTTGAAGGTAGGAAAGAATGAAGGAATAAATGAAGAAGGAAGGGAGGTATTGAGTATGCAGAGAAACAAATAAGGTGTATTATAAGAGGAATGAGAGTTTGGAGTACTGCACAGTGGAAGGAGGTACAAGAGGTTGAATATTGGGGCTGAGAAAGAAGAGTTGCACAATGACTTTGAGAGAAGAGAACCCTGAGTCATAGTCCATATTGTAGAAATATTGCACATAGAAGGAGGAAGATGATTCTTAGTTCATTCCTATAATAGAAGAGTCATTATGTCCTACTCAAACTAGATCTTGTGTCAATTCGATGAATCCATGTGCATCACCTAGATCAGAAGTAACATTTTAGGATTTTTCAAAAGAAATTATAGTTAGCAGGGGAAGACATAATAGCAGTACCCAGAGAAGTGGAAGAAATGTGTCAAGATAGAGTCAAGTAGCATCATCGAGGGAAGGTACTACACAAAACAACATGGCAGGTTTAGAAAAGACACTGAGACTTCTTGAGTTCCAGGGAGTTGGGTCAAAGGACCTAGAACAAAATTTATTTGTATGTGAAACAATTTGGGTTGCCAAGAATGTCTAGGATGAGGCTGTAAATATTGCACAGTTGGAAACAACTTTTAGAGGCCGCAAATTGATATACTATATGAAATTTCATAGTACCATACCTACGGGACAAGCAAGAAATTTAGTAGAAATTAGATAAGAATTGTTGAAAGAATTCAAGAATCCAAAATCTGAGTCGCAATACATCACAAAATTGAATGAAATCAAACAAGTGCAGAATGAGTCAGTTTGGGACTATGATAAAATATTTGAGGATTTGATGGGTAGGTTGACATTCCAAATCCTCGATCAATAGCACAAAGAATGGTTTATTGCATGACTACTACCATACATTCTTTGATCATTGATTCAACAGAAGGTTGAGTTACAGCCTTAAGATTTGGATATTGCAATGAATATGAAAGCATCTCATGTAGGAGATGGTGGGGGGATGGTGAAATTCCAACTACAGTTATCCCCCTTGACCATTCAATTGGAAGAAATGACAAAAGGGAAGGAGAAACGGGAAAAATTATTGTGTACCGAGTGTAGGACTGAAGGCCACCATAAGGACAAATACCCTATCTTTAGGAAGTATTTGAAAACTGGAGAACCAAATCCATTACCAAGAAGGGGATATTGTAAAATATGTAAGAAATGGGGACATCATCCGCATGATTTCCAATTACTACAGAAATACAAAAGTACACCAAGGAATCTCTTTTGTAACATTTGCAAGTCATTTGGGCATGAAGAGAAGGATTTCCATGCATTCGATTTAATGAGAGAGTGCATTATATATATGTATAGGATTTAGGAGGAGAATGTCGCCACATAAGGAGGTGGTCCACATTATAATAATCAGAGAGGCTTTCATCTAGGTAACTGAGGAGGATTTAGCAAAGGTCAAGGTAGAGGATATTTTGGCAGAGGAGGTAGAGAACCAATAATATGTTACAATTGTAATCAACCAGGGCATTTAGCTCGGGACTACCCAAATCCTTGTGCAACTTGCACATATTGTAGAGAACTAGATCATGTGATAGAATATTGTCCTAAACTACTTTTGAAGTGGTAGGAAAGAGGGAATCAAAACCAAAACCAAAACCAAAATAAGAACGTACAAAAGATATCAACCAAGAAATGTAATGAAGGACCTAGAATAACAGTTGTCATGTGCAAGGGAACTAGAATAGGGGTTGATGCAACAAATGGAGGGAGGTAGGTTGAGAAATGGGTGAGAAAATATGTAATACCCCTAGGATGAACCCCAATTTTGAATGTAAATGTAAATTACACATATAATATGGTGAGTTGATGATACGGGGTCTTTGGTCTAGTTTTATGCACATTATGTCAGTGCACAGGAATCTCATACCAAATAAGTGTGCACATGTTATAATGTATCATTCACATGTGTAAGTGTGTGAGGATGGCACACCAAAAAAAGAGTTCACACATCTCGAAGTTTTGTGCACATATTTTTAAGTGCATGATCTTGATGGCTAAGGATCCTTTGTACATTTTTTGTATTTTATAGGCTAGTGAGACAGGTTATTATAGGCTAGATTTCTTATATGATTATTAGGCCAGAGAGGCTACATGTTAAAGGCCAATGTGCCTATATTGTAATTGTAATTCATACTCATATTATTAATAAAGTACACCACTATAGTAGACATACCAAAAAATATATATGGGGGGATAAACTTCACTAGAAAGAGTAAGTGTTATAGCCCTAAAATGCCTTATCTATGCATACATGGCATTGGCCTCTCTACTTGCACAAATTTCCAAACTACTGATGAGGATCTTTCTTTAAAAAACCATTTTTTTGAGCATGTATATGCCATTCTTCACTACTTCCCACGTACATATTCTAGTTTCATACTATAAATTCCACGTACATACACTAGTTGCATACTAAACATCCTGTGTTTACCTCCAAAAGTTGCAAAAAATAAAAAGTTGCAGGGAATTCGGTGGATTTTATGGGCTATAGAGGGTTTTCCAACCAATTCACCCGTTGTAGCTTGTCCCTAAACCAAATAACTATCCTTTTTTCATATAAAAGGAGGTCTTGGGGTCCCATTCCAACATCAAGCATGAGAACATAGAAACTCTACTGAAATCCTTTCCCCCTCTTATTCCAAGTATTGCAGCCCTTTATGAGATTTGACCTCAGAATTCCTTCTCTAGCCCTTTCTCCTATACAATCCCTTCCCTTTCCCTAAAGTGATTAGTTTATTGTGAGAGAATTCTTTGGGATGATGCACCTGGAGCAACATTAAGAGCATCTCGGACCTAGTTCACAGAGTGTCAGCCATTGAAGGTTGTATATTTTAATCTTCATAGTGAATAAAAAAATCCTTTTATTGTCCCAAATATTATGTGTTTATGATTTTCATTTGATTTATACATAATGGCTTATATCTAACCCTAATATTGATGCATAGATATAGAATATTTGTAGCACTATTTTCCTAATTGTTCTTGTAGGCCATCTTTGGGAGGAGACTAGTAGGATGGGAAGCTACAAAGGTGGAGGAGGCATACATCGAACGTTAGGACCAAAGGTACTACTTCTGACCTACTTTCCTATCTATTTATGTTCATCCATTTAGAATGTTTGGGGTAGTTTAAGAATAGGATTGTATTTTAAGGGAGATCATAGCTCTGCCTATACCTTGAACCTAGTATAATAGGGGGATTTTCCTCGCTAGTAGAATTAGCAACTCCACTGGGGAATATCTCTAGGGTCCTAGTGGGAGATCTTGGTTTAGTTTCATTTGAGTTTTAGTTATTTCTGAGTATTCTGAGTGTCCCGAGTTAGGTTGGGTCTCTGGTCACCTTTCAAGTGCCTACCAACTTCCCTTGCTCAAGCTATTTGTCTAGAATTTTTCTTTTTTTTTAAATTTGCAGAGGTGTACATGCCATGTTATCTAAACATAATGCATACATACACGTCCTACATTTTATACATCCCATGTACATATGCAAGATGCATGTGCACAACACACATTTTTGTGATTTTGGAAATTTTCTTTCGAAATATTTTCCTTTTCTTTCTGGAAACTTTTGGTTCCCAGGTCTTCCTGAGTTCCATAAGCCTCTATTGTTTGGGGTTTAGACAGTTTGCAGGCTCAAATTGTTCATGAAAGAAAAATAAAAATAAATCCTTTTCTCTTTGTGTTTCCTATCATTTTTGGCTTGTTTTTGGATTATTTTTGGCCATGACCCATGTATTCTGCAGTTTCTTTTAGCATCTTTTGTTAGTTCTTATTTGATTGGAAGAAAAAAAAAAACTAGTGTTTAGGTCTCTTTCTTTCTTTACATTTGCTTTGCATTATTATTTGAAAAATAAAAATAAAATAGCATAGGGTTATGTTTTCTTCTCATCTTGAAAGCATTTCAAAAGAAAAATAAGAAATAAAAACCTTTCATTTGATATTTTTTTTCACTCGAAAGTTGCATTGTGCATTTTTCATTGAAAGGAGAAAATATTGCATTTTTAAATTTGAAAGATTGTTCATGCGTTTTCTTTCTTGAAACTCTTTTTCATTTGAAGGATTCGTGTAGAGTTTTTTTTCTAGTGTTTTCATAAGTTTCATTTTTGTAAGAGTCTCAAACAACATAAGTTTCACTTTTGTTCCTTGAGTAATAAAAGCCCCTAAAACAAATACGCTAATCTAAAATATATTAATAACACTTTTTCTAGGGTTCACCAATATCTTAGGCTAGGGCCTTGGATTAGGTGCGAAGAGGTAAACTCTCCAAGGCCAACCAAAACTTAACTTAGGTATTTGTGCTAGGGTGTGAAAAATCCACCTTGTAATTACTCAATCCAAGAAGCTCCTCTCACACATGAGTCAAACATGAGGCCGCGCAGAGGATGGTGATGGATATTTCCACTCTTGATCCAGAAAAATAATTTGTGAGAGTGTGTATTGGGGGTAAATCCTATAGCTTTATTGGCCCGACTTGTATCAAAACTATGACACACTTGGATCTATCCAAGGTACTCTAAGAGCGATTTTGGACCTGTTGTGTTTCAGGCTTTAGGAGGATTTTTGGGATTAGTTATCCTTCCCATACACTTTCCTGGTTGTCGATTGTACCCCCCTGGTTGTTGATTACAAGTTGGTGACCTAGTTTCCATTATATAGGTTGACACACAGGTGACTGCAAGGGGTGTATCATGGTACCTGAGGTAGACTCTGTACTCTCTGGGAAACACCCATAGGGACCATTGGCCAGAGGTGTGGGTAGCTATTTATCTTGGCCAATTGTTTGCCTTTGTGAATTCTTTGGATGATAAGGACTTCATCTCTTTAGGTCAGAAGCATTCTGAAGGGTAGTTTGTTTGGTTTGTATATTTTTAGGCTTTTCTTCTTAGTGGTGTACTCTGTTCTCCCTAATTTTCCATAGTGAGTTAGTTAGTCATTACTTTGGGTCTCTGAAATAAGGTGGTAGGCCTCCCACTCCGTCGATCATGAGGAATTTTTGGTCTTCCTCTTAGAAACATGGAGACTCCTCTTTATAGGAATTTTTTTTATACCCCTGTCTTGCTAGAGTCAGTGTGTGAGACTTTTACAAACTTGAACGATCCTGCAAGGGAAGAACCTATGCATATGATATTCATGGAAAACTTTACTGATGATACCAACCAAGGAACCCATTCGTAAGGGGATTATTTTTCTTTCTCTTTCTTTGGAAATGTTGGTGTCCCTTTGATGGCCATGTTGTACATTCCTAGGTTGAATGTGGGACTACCAGTTTGGTTGGGTACCATTCCAAATGTCCTGAATTCTCTTGACGCTTCTCATTTAAGCACCTTATTTCATGGGAATCATGTTGATGTCCCTTCATCAACAAATTCTTCTCCTCCTCCTTCTTCCTTCTCTGGTGAAAGCACAGTTACTAGTAATCGGAAGTCTAAATGAAATAGAAAGAGGAATAATAGGAAGAAGAAATCACCAACCTTTGTGAGTCATGTTGGAGATAGGTCATTAACCTCTACAAGTCATGCTAAAGACTAGCACCCAACCTATACAAGTCATGCTAGGGGAAAGCATTGTAGACTCTGTGAGTCATCTTATCAACCAATTACCAACCTCTGCAAGTCATGTTGGAGATGTGAAACCAACCACCACAAGTCATGTTGGGGGAACACATCTCGTCAATGTAAATCATACAAGTGATATTTCAAGAACTTCTGCTAGTCATGTTGGGGAAAAGAAACCAACCACTGCTATTCATGCTAGGGGCATTTATTTAGTTCAAGAACCTAGATGGATAGGATGTAATATTCGGTTGATCCCACTCTTATCTTGAAGAGTGTCGAGTCTACCAAAGTGGTCACGCCGATGCAATCTTTGGTTGATCCCACTATTCTTTTGGAGAGTTTTGATTCTACCAAAGTGGTCATGCCGATGAAATCTTCGGTTGATCTCACTCTTGTCTTAAGGAGTGATGTGTCTATCGACTATGTTTTTAGCATTTCCAATTTAGTTCTTTCAGAACAAGGGGGCATTCCACTCACTTCAAGCACACCCCCTCCAAGTCTTAGGATGGTTTCCTTTGATTGGAATGACTTTGTTGAGCCTCCTCTTCCATCTTTTGCACCCTTTCAAATAAGGGTTGAAGTTAATTCAAAAAAAAATTACCAATGTATTGTAGATGAAGGAGCCTCCACAAGTATTTTATCCTCCTCGGCTTGGAAATATTTGGGTTCTCTCGAGCTTGTGTCTACATCGCATGAGTTGTTGGCTTTTGACTGACATCCTAGTGACTATTTGGGGATTCTTCCTTAGTTTCCTAGTGAATGTTATAGTAGTGCAAGGCCCGTTAGATTTAAATATGATTATTGGTAGTGATTATGTATATGTTATGAATGTTGTGGTGTCTAAGCTCTTTCAGGTGATGCATTTACCTCACAATGGAAGCATTGCCACTATTGACTAGCTGGCATCTAATAATCACCATCCTGATTTGACATTAGTTCAGGCTGACCCTTTATATGTTCCTAGTGTTCTTGTATACTTTACTCTGCCATAGATTAATTATGTGGCATCTTATCCTTGGTGTTCAATTGCTCCTGAGAAAGAACTTGTTCACTCATGTTTCCCTTCTTGAGACTTGGTCTCATCAATTGATCCATTGGTTTTCCAATGGGGGCATGGGAGTCATCTCTTCCCTCTCTTGGTCCAAGTGATCTCGAGTTTCCTTTTGATTCTGATATTGTTGTTTGTAGATCCTCAATCCTTCATGCTTTTGATTCTTCACTGATTGATGCAGACCCCTTCCCCTCCTGGGTTTATGTTGACCTCCCGGTCTCTGGATCATTCAAATTGTGAGTCAAGTCGACTCTTCAAGGTCCCCTTTGAACCCAGATCAACTATGCACAGGTCCCTTTCCTTCCTGTGTGTAGGTCCCAACAGACCCACGGGCTCCTTTCCATGTGCTCCTGAAACTCTAAGTTCATGCGTAAGCCTCTTTGGAATTATCTCCTCCTTCATACGATCCTAGGTCATGTTCTTGTGCTAATACGTGATTGTGGGCATGGGCAAGAGTGGTTTCAATACAACCCATTTTTTCCCCCAAAATCATTATCATGCTGCCACGTATATCTTCATTGAAACCATGGTTGAAATTGCATCCCTCTCAAGGAAAATTATCCTCCGATCTAGTTCTCATCCCACAATCCTTCTCATTCGTCGATCTCCACTTCTTAGCATTGCCTCACGATCAACGATTGTTATCAAATATTTGTTCCTGTTATCTACACGCGCTCTCAGATCATCATGATCTGTCACTGTGTAGCTCCCCTCTAGATCAACAACTATTGTTGATCCTGACTTTCCGACCTTCATGAGTTTCAACTTTCAATCATATTGTCTACATGCGCTCTCAGATCATCATGATCTATCGTCGTGTAGCTTCCCTCTAGATCAATGACTATTGTTGATCCTGACTTTCTAGCCTTTGCTAGGCTCCTTCTCTGCATGTGACCCTGGAAAACATTCTCACATGACCACATGGCTTCTCGTTAAATCTCACGCACCTCCAATCCTTAAAATTCTATGGGACCATCGATCTCTCGATCTGACGGTACCTCTGGACTAATGGTTCGGATCTATCCTCTCCAAAATCTATGAACCTGATCTCTTCCTCCTAGATCAACGATTGTGATCTCTTTTCTATTTCAGACTCTGGGATTTTGAAATCTAAAACCTTGAATTCCTTCGCGATACAATCTTCTAAAATTCACCATCCACTGCCACCTGTCTCCCTTATTCTATGGTCAGGATCCCCTCCAAGGATCCAACCTTCAGGAATTTCAAATCTTAAATTCTCTCCTCTACTGACTGGATATCTTCATGAATGGAAGATCGGTTGACACGTGTCTCCCCAATCAACGGCTATGCTCCCTCTCCAGGATTTTGACCTCCTCAACCAAATCAACGGTCCTCAAACTCCCTTCTCGATCAACAATCAAGATCTTCTATGAGTCTTTGGAATTTTCCTCCTCCGTTTTCTTCCAGAGTTCTAGATCTGGTGCCACATGTCCTCCTTCACATCTATGACTCTCATTGCTTCAGATTTTTGAGCTTCGAAAATCTCAAATGTCAAACTCCTACCTCCCTGTGGCTTTTATCCGGAGTTGATAATCCTCTACTGCATGTCTCCTCCTCGAATCAATGGTTGAAGTTTACTTTGGGTCTTTACCCAGAGTGCATGGATCTATGCCATGTCTCCCTTGATCTGACGACTATGAATCACTCTGTAACTTCACCTGGATTTCATAGATCCTCTCCACGTCTCCTCTCTTAGTCATATGGCTCATATTCACTTCATATTATCTGACGAAACGAAGCTACCTCGGCTCTCTGGACTTTGTCTATTTCAATTCTCAAACTGAAACTCTAGGGTAACTTTCCCCAGATGTTGCAATCTGGTAACAAGTGTCCCCTCATAGACCGATGACTCTCGGCTCTTTGTCTCTTCGTGCTTCGGTTGTTTGAACACTTCAACCTCTACCTTCCTTTGGATATTTTGACCCATTGACATGTATTCCCTTTGGATCCAACGGTCCAGATTCATTATGGACCTTCGGCTCTCCATTCTTCAGGAATCTCAAGTTTCAAACCTTGAGGTGTTCTCTCTCCTGTGCATACGAGCATTAAGACTCATGCACCTTCCTCCAATAAAATGGTTGTCGATCTTCTATGCTCAGATCTAATGGATGAGATAAAAAAAATTCCCCTATGCTTCCCTTTGTTTGCTAGATGTAGATCTAATGGTCCAGGCTCCTTTCCACAACCTATCTGATGGTTGTTGTCGCTCCTCCTCCTGATATTTAAACTTCTCCCAACTTGGAAGACTTATTCCATGTTCAAATATCTTGGCCTTTGAACTTCCTCCTATGAACCCGACTCTTGGTCTCACTTCGCCCTTGTAGCGTTATCCATCCTTTGATCTTTAGGACTTAGAACAAGTCTGAATCTTATGCACCTTTTGTGTTACTCCTCCTGAGCTTGATCTCTTGGAAGATTTTGATCTCCCATGCACACCTTGCGTTCTACGGATTTTGTCAAACTCATAATCTAAATGATTTCTTGAACAAGAAATACTTCTCACCCTCCTAGAATTCTTCTACTCGATGCAATCCTTACAGATATTTTCCTCACAGAGTGTTCGATAACTCTATTTCTCTTGAACTCAACACAGATTTCTTTTGTGCACACTTGCACCGACTCAATTCCCACCTGGCAGAGCTCTACAGACTTCTCAGTAACTCTGGTTCTCTTTTCTTTCTTTGCACAGTTTCTCCTCCAAGGTATTTAGAAGCCTTGAGGTTCCTCTTGATTTTTTTATCACCTTGGTGCACCCTCCTGGCACGTACTTTTATGACTCTGCAGAGTTCATATGCGCACTCCTTGCGCTAGCTACAAAATATCAAATGTTCTATTGTACACTCCTTGCATATCCTAAAGAACCCAGAATGATATTTCAAACTCAAAAAAATATAGAGAAATCTATCTTCCTACTGTAAATGAAACTTATCATACATCTACAACATTCATTCATGAAATACATAAATATATGAAGAAAAATATGCAGGAAAAACAACTTTTCTATTATCTTTGTGTATCTATACATATGTTTACATAAAAATTGGACTGCAACAGAGTCCCAGTTCTCTCAAAATCTCTCTCAGAACTTCTAAGACATCCTAAGGCCTCTCTACCCAGACCTCTCTCTCATTCTCTACCTATCCACCTTATGAAATCTGATACAATATCTCCTTACCAAAAGAGGGTCTCTGTGAGATCATCCTCTCTCACCTAACCTCATCTATTACATTGAATTTTAATAAATGTTTACCCAAACCTAACTATGATATGGGTTTTCTACAAGAAACCCTTTAAGGAAATCCAACCACTACCTTTACAAAGGCATGGTCTGGCATTTATAGCCTTACACCACAAAAATCCATATAGGATTATTTCAAATTTAAAAATGGGAGGGTTGACACCTCTCCCTTTCTCCAATGCATGTCTGTGTGATGGAAAGTTTGTTGAAGAAAAACATGAGCTCCTACTCCTCTTATAGGAAAAGCATGAGCTCCTCTTCCCCGGAGTTGAAATCCTCCTGGATCCAAAATTCTTTTCTGGAGTTGTCCTCTTACTCCTCTCTAGCTATGTTGCTATTGTTGTTGCTTCTTATTTTTCTTTCCTACTGCTATGGTAGGTCCTCTTTATTTCAGCTCCTCTTTGTTTATTTCTTTTGTTGACCCCAACATCAGCTTCCTAGTCTCCTCTATCACCCTGTCTAGCTGATCAAGTGGATGGTTCTTCTTATGTCATCCTCTTGGGTGCACTTTCTTCTCATCAGTGGGAAGATCTACTCGATATCCCATGATTTCTTTATCTCCCCTTGTGGAATCGATTTTCCACTTTGCTACAGAATTCAATTCTGCAGTCTCATCATCAACCTGCTGCTCAAATTCCTCTTTTGACATCTTGATTTCTGTCAGCTCCTCTCATGTTGGTATATCTCCAACTCTCTCCAACCATTCCTATGGCTAGTACGCTCCTCCATATGTCTCCAACTTGACCTATTGGATGTGAAAACTTTCCACCATTACCCTTCTCTCTAGGGATTCCAATTCTTCATACAAATCAGCAAGGTCTATGTTGCATGCTTATCTTTCTGCTGCAGGCTCTAGTGCTGCAGTCATCTTTGTTTCAGCTTCCTGGTTGAAAATCTCTAGTCATTCTTCTGAATACTCATCTTCTTCTATTGGGGTAGACATCAGTGTCTACTCCATTTCATCCTCTTATCCTTGGGAAACTTCTAATATATTCTCCTTCATCATGAAAGTCACCACTGGTTGTCCTTCTTCTGTTGTTGCATCTACAACCCATGTTTTGGCCGCAATTGGGCTATCTGGTAGGAATATCCAAATTCCCCTAATGATTAGAATGCTCCTTTGATCCTCCTCCCTTGTGAAGGAAGTATTCAACTTCTCATCGTCTTCATTCACATGGTCTACAAACCCACATGAATATTTATCTATCAACACTCCTTGCTAACTTGAACTCACTTCTAAGCTCCTGAGACTTTCTGATAGTCTCATTTTTTTTTCCCTGCCCACCTGGCAATTTGGGAATTTTTTGTTGCCCACCTGGCAGTCTATGAGATCAATCGATCTCATCTCATTTCCCACTTGACAATATTAACTTTTGACACAGATCCCCTGGTAGTATATGATATCTCCACCTGATCTCTTTGCATTGCCCACCTGGAAAATTGAAAGTCCATTTCCACCCACTTGGCAGTTTACAAGATCTTCATCTGACCTCTTCTCCTCCTCCTCGCTGAGATTTCTCCCAGTATCTAGTTCACAGATGTGAATCAATTCCTCCTCTGTGTCACTGAGGTTTTCAGCATGCCTCAACCACCTTCTCATCATCATTCATTTTTCTCTAGCCACAAATTCCCTTACTGGCCACTTCACCTTCTTCTTCATGGGCCACTCATACACCCAATGCACTTTTGCATCCTGCTGTATTTTAAATGAAAGATTCTCCATTTTTTATTTTATCTGATTGAACTCTAGATCCATCCCTGGATTGCATTTCTTCTTGCGACCTTCTCTTTGACCACATCCATGGCCTTCAATAGCAATTTCCACCTCTTTCTTACCCTCCTAGCAAGTCTATGGACTACTCTTCATCCAAGATAACCTCCATCTTCTCTTACAACTCACTTGATTGTTTAAAATTTTGTTGATGCATCCATGCACCAACCTTATTACAGAGCATAAGTACTTTTCCTTCCTTTTAGCTCTTTCTTGTCTACTATCTGTAAGCAAATCTCGGTCTTCTGATACAACTTGATGTCATCAAATTACCTCCTTTGCCTACAGAAATCAATTTTGTGCTTTGATACCACCTGATGGTGTGTATCAGACTATATCCTTTCTCCTCTCTCTACTACAGAAATAAAAAATCTGAGCTCTGATACTGCCTGATGCAGACCCCTTCCCCTCCTAGGTTTCTTCTAACCTCCCGATCTCTAGATCGTTCAAATTGTGAGTTAGATCGACTCTTTGAGTTCCCTTTTGAAACCAGATCAACTATGCACAGGTCCTTTTCCTTCCTGTGTGCAAGTCCTGACATACCCACGAGATACTTTCCACTTGCTCCTGAAACTCTAAGTTCAGAAGTAAGCCCCTTTGGCATTATCTCCTCCTTCATACAACCCTAAGTCATGTTCTTGTGATAATACACAATTATGGGAATGGGAAAGAGTGGTTTCAAGCCAACCCACTTTTCTCCCCACAATCCTTCTCATGCTTCCATGTATATCTTTGTCGAAACCGTGGTTGAAATTGAGGCCCGCTCAAGGAAAATTATCCGTTGATCTAGTTCTGGTCCTGCAATCCTTCTCATTCGTCAATCTCCATTTCTCGACGCTTCCTTGAGATCAACGACTTTTATAAAATATTTGTTCCTACCATATATGCATGATCTCAGATCACCGTGATATGTTTCCGTGTAGCTCCCCTCTATATCAACGACTGACGTTGATCCTAGCTTTTCGACCTTCGGGAGTTTTAACTTTCAAGCTCCCCGAGCTCCCTTTGTTAGGCTTGTTCTTTGCATGTGACAGTGGAAAATGTCCTCACATGACCACGTGTCTTATCGTTAAATATCACACACCTCCAATTTTCAAAATTCTATGGGACCGTCGATCTCTCGATCTGACGGTACCTCTGGACTGATGGTTCAGATATGTACTCTCCAAAATCTATGGACCTAATCTCTTACTCCTAGATCAACAGCTGTGATCTCTTCGTTATTCCAGACTTTGAGAGTTTGAAATATCAAACCTTGAATTCCTCTGGGCTCCAATCTTCTATAATTCATGATCCGCTGCCACCTATCTCCCTTATTCTACGGTTAGGATCCCCTCCGTGGATCTGGCCTTCGGGAATTTCAAATCTCAAATTCTCACCTCTACTGACTAGATATCTCTTGAAATGGAAGATCAGCTGACACATGTCTCCCCAATCAACGGTTATTCTCCCTCTTCAGGATTTTGACCTCCTCAACCAGATCAATGATCCTCAGACTCCCTTCTCGATCAATAATCCAGATCTTCTCCAGGTCTTCGGAATTTTCCTCCTTCGTTTTCTTCTAGAGTTCTAGATATGGCGTTGTGTGTCCTCCTTCACATCGACGACTCTCATTTCTTCAGATTTCCAGGCTTCGAAAATCTCAAATTTAAAACTCCTACCTCCCTGTGGATTTTATCCGGAGTTGATAATCCTCTACCGCATGTCTCCTCCTAGAATCAACCACTGAAGTTTACTTTGGGTCTTTACCTAGAGTGCATCGATCTATGCCACATCTCCCTTGATCTACATCTATGAATCACTCTGGAACTTCACCTGGAGTTCACAGATCCTCGCCATGACTCCTCTTCTATTCCTATGGCTCAGATTCACTTAGAATGATCCGATGACTCAAAGCTACTTCGGTTCTCCAGACTATGGCTATTTCAGTTCTCAAACTGAAACTTCAGGGTAACTTTCCTCGGAGCTCACGATCTAGTGACAAGTGTCCCCTCATAGACCGATGACTCTCGGCTCTTCGACTCTTCACGCTTCGGTTGTTTCAACATTTCAACCACTGCCTTCCCTTGGATCTTCCTACCTGTTGACATGTATTTCCTTCGGACCCAATGGTGAAGATTAGTTTCGTCCCTTTGGCTCTCTACACTTCGGTAATATCAAGTTTCAAACCTTGAGATGTTCTCTCTCTTGTGCATATGAGCATTAAGACTTGTGCAGCTTCCTTTGATCAAACAAATGATGATCTTCTGCGCTCAGATATAATGGATGAGATTTTTTTTTTCCCCTATGCTTCCCTTTGTTTGTTGGATGTAGATCTAACAGTCCAGGCTCCTTTCCATAGCCTATCAGATCACTATTGTCACTCCTCCTCCTTATCTTTAGACTTATCTCAACTTGGAAGACTTAGTCCATGTCCAAAGATCTCAACCTTTGAACTTCCTCCTATGAACCTAACTCCTGGTCTCACTTTTCCCTTGTAGCATTATCCCTCCTTTGAGCTTTAGGACTTAGAACAATTCTGACTCTTACGCACTTTTTGCATTAATCCTCCTGATCTTGATCTCTTCGAATATTTCTATCTCCCACACACACCTTGCATTCTTGGGATTTCATCAAAATTTGAATCCAAGGGATTTCTTGAACAAGAAATACGTCTCTCCCTCCTGGCGTTCTTTTGCTCGATGCGCTCTTTGCAGATATTTTCCTCACAGAGTGTTCAGTAACTTTGTTTCTCCCAAACTCAACATGGAGTTCTTCTGTGCACACTTGCACCAGCTCAATGCCCACCTGGCAGAGCTCTATAGAGTTCTCAGTAACTCTGGTTCTTTGTTATTTCTCTACACAGTTTCTCCTCCAAGGTATTCAGAAGACTTGAGGTTCTACTTGAGTTTGTGATTTCCCTGGTCCACCCTCCTGGCACATTCTTTTCTGACTCCACAGAGTTCAGATGCGCACTCCTTGCACTGGCTACAGAATATCAAATGTTCTTTTGTGCACTCCTTAGATGGCCTAAAGAACCCATAATGATATTTCAAACTCAGACAAATATAGAGAAATATGTCTTCCTACTGTAAATGAAACTTATGATCCATCTACAACATTCATTCATGAAATAGATAAACACATGAACAATAATATGCAAGAAAAATGGTTTTTCTATTATATATGTGTATCTATATATATTTTTACATAAAAAATGGATTGCAACAGAGTCCCAGTTCTCTCAATCTCTCTCTCAAAAATTCTAAGACCTCCTAAGGCCTCTCTACCCAAACCTCTCTCTCATTCTTTGCCTATCGACCTTATGAAATCTGATAGAATATCTCCTTACCAAAAGAGGGGCTATGCAAGCTCATCCTCTCTCACCTAACCTCATCTATTACATTGAAGTTTCATAAATGTTTACCCAGACCTGACTACGATCTGGGTCTGCTATAAGCAACGATTTAAGGAAATCTAGCCACTACCTATACAAAGGCACGGCTTGGAATTTATAGCCTTACACCACAAAAATCTGTATAGGATTATTTCAAATTTAAAAATGGGAGGTTCTATGCCTCTTCCTTTCTCCATTGTGCGTCTGCGTGTTGGTGCATTTGCTGAGGTGGAACGATGCTCCTACATCACTGATAGACTTTGCCAGTTATGGATAGAACCTTCATCTTCATATGGAATATGGTCATTTTTCGTCTCCCTTTGGGACTATCGACCCTCCTCATTCATGTGATTTCTCAGATTGTGAATTGCCTTTAGATGAGGCTCTCCTTGAATCCATGACAATAGTTTCTATATAGTGGGAATACTTACACCGTGGTTTCTGTTTTCTTCCCTTTTGGGATACTTTTCAAGTTGACTATTGAGGAGACTCTTGGTATGAGCCTAGCAGTGGGCTCTACCTGAACTATTACCACACATGAGCCATAAGGTTATGTGGTACCTTGTACATATTGTATAGTCTAGGTTTGTTGTTTTCAAGTTTGGTATTTCAGTAGCACCTCTTACTTTCTAAAGTTTCTATCTATTTTGGATCTATTAACTTCTGGATGAGTGTTATTGGCCTTATATACAATATCTTGGAGACATTTTTCTTCGACTTTTGTTCATCACATCGATCCATTATGACAAGTATTGACCTCGAAACTAGCATATAGGTTAGGTTTTTCCCTACTTGGATTTTTGCATTTTCCATTTCCTGGTTCATTTGGCCTTAGGATCAAGCCCACTGAATTGTGACACTAACCTTCTTTGCTAATAAGAGGGTCGTACTTTATGTGGTAGAGCCTTCCTTCCATGGGCATCCTAGGTAGATCCTTTGCTGCATTTTGGTGTCCATGCCATGAGTTTTGACTATAGGATTGGGATTCCTTGTTAGTCTCATCATGATTACATATTGAAGTCACATTCCTCTTACTAATAATCATTCTTGGCCTTACCCATGGGACTCCCTAATGAGCACGCTTTGTTGTCTTTCAAGCTGGCTTTAAATTTCGAAAGCAACATCCAACGAGACTACATTTATTATTTTCAATCTCGTCTAGATTACTTGAGAAATGTATCCCCCTGGTTTCTTCTTTAATCCCTTTTCAGACTCTCTAAAATTGAAAATATTGTCGAGCTATATTATTTCCCTTCATGCTCTCCAAAATCAAATTTGAAAGCACATATTTCTGGCAGTAGTTTGCCTCTTTTTCGGTCCACATGGCTAATTTTACGAATAAATGTATTCTTTAGGAACTCTGGTTTGCTAGAAGAGTATTCTTAGGTGTAAGTTTAACCCTTTTTCGGGCCTGAGGGACTAAAGTTTTGAAAAAGGATTATTCTCCTTGGTTTTGGTTTATCTCTTTTCCAATCCTTGGAGGTTACTTACGAAAGAGGAACCCCCCAGGAGTCCATAGTTAAGCTCTTTTCAGACTCCCTAAATATGAAAAGATCGTCAATGACCTTGTTCCTTCACACTCGTTAAATTGGTCTAAATGAACATCTACTTGGCATGATTTTAAGCCTTTTTACAGCCAGTAGATTATTCAGGAAAAAGGTATGCCTCAGGAGATTCATCTCGTCAGGAGAGTTCTCCTCAGTTATATTTTATACTTTTTTGGGCTAAGGATACTAAACCTAGAAAAAGGTTGTGATTCCATATTTAATCTCTTTTCAAACTCGCTAAAATTTAAAATATCTTGTCTCAATCACACTCGTTAAAATGGTATTGAAGAGACATATTTTCAGTATAAGTTTAACCCTTTTTTGAACCGACTAGACTAATTGCAAAAAAGGAACTCCTTGGATTCTTCTTTAATGTTTTTTCAAACTCTCTAAATGTGAAAAAGCCATTGATCTTACCTTCTCTGGGCTCATTAAAAATTAGATGGAAGGAGTTTCATTGTATCGTACTTGATCGCATTGTGGGTCTCACCTTCGCATATTTGGCCTAATGTCGACTCCATGTTTCTCTCAACTGAACCTCTAAGGAATTCCTTAAATTCAAGACTTGCAACACTTTTTACCTCTCTGATCTGACACCTTGACCCATGGAGGAATTTTCCCCAAGTTTCCTTATCCTGCACATGTCTCCTTTCCTTGAGCATCAGTATGTTCCATGTTCTTGGAACCAGTATTATTTCTCATGACACTCATTCCTCCTTTGTAATGTAGCATTATTTTATTCTTTTTCAAGCTTGTTAAAAATTTGAAAAAGACACAAAAAATCAAATATTCCAAAAAGAGGGAACGAGAAATATACATTCTTTTTTCAGAAGAATTATAGTCACCCTTGGACAAAGCACATCTTTTCGTTTGTTCATCAAGCATTGGGATCTAATATGACCTTAAGAAGTTGTTATCGCTACATAGAGTTGTGTCCTCCTCCATTTGGTTACTCTTCCAAACATATGAAGAGTTGGCGATGCCTCCTGCATCACAGACTTATGTTAATATTACATTGCCTGAGTCTGATCATCTTTCATGCTTTGGTCCAAGGGAATTTTTTTCTAACCTAAGTTGGATATTATGCAGTTTTTCTCTTGAAATTCATGAGCTGACCATCCTATGAGTCCAGTCAAGTCCAGATTCAAATCGACAAAGTTATGTTCTTGATGATCGAGATCCTCCAGTATTTCCCTGATGGCATGTCGAAGACCTCAGAGTAGTGAGTCTTACACTCCTATTGTACTCCTCCCTGAGTTGTTGAAGGTATTGAATTTTTTTATAGATCTATGAATTCCTCATCTCTAGCCACAGGCATTGATGCTTCTTGAAGATACATTTATATTGTACTTGAATATCATCGATTTATTTTGCGATGTAGATCTGTTGTGTATTGCCCGTGACTACACTTTATATATACATTTATATGACATGGATGTATAATGTAATTTATTAGAATCCATTATTAGTTCATCCTAAGCATGGGTATGCCTACCTCAGAGAGATTATTATTGTTTTGCAAATGGCGACCTCCCAAACTCTGGTCCCGAGCTCACTCGACTTTGTGCCTTCCCACTAGTAAATATATTGTAATGTATTTTTTCCATTAGTTTCTCTTCTGGCCTCACACATTAGGGGGCGTCTATTATAGCCATAAAATTCCTTATCTATGCATACATGGCATTGGCCTTTCTACTTTCACAATTTTCCAAACTACTGGTAAGGATCTCTCTTTAAAAAAACATTTTTTTGAGCATGTACGCGCCCTGCTGCACTAATGTCTGCATACATATGATAGTTTCATACTAGATAGCCTACATACATATGATAGCTTCATACTAAACAATCTATGTTTACCTCCAAATGTTTCAAAAAATAAAAAGTTGCAAAGAATTTGGCGGAGTTTACAGGCTATTGAGGGTTTCCCAACCAATTCACTCATTGCAGCCCATCCCCAAACAAAATAACTATCATATTTTCATACAAAAGTAGGTATTTGGGTCCCATTCCAACATCAAGAATGAGAACAGAGAAACTATGCCAAAATCCTTTGCCCCTCTTATTCCAAGTATTGTATCCCTTTCTGATATTTGGCCTCAACATTCCCTCTCTATCCCTTTCTACTATGCAATCCCTTCCCTTTCCCTCAAGTGATCAGTTCATTTTGAGTGAAGGATTTGGGATGATGCACTTGGAGTAACATTAAAAGGATCCCAAAACTTGTTGGTTGTGGAGCCTGATTATCTTCCTGATTCAGAGGTCCTTGCTTTCAGCCGTGTTTATACCCCATGAAGTATTTACACCCTAGAAGTATGTACACTCTTCCACGCGGGGGAGTGCAGAGGGGGGATACCCCCTCTGCGGGGTCCGGGGGGGCTATTCCCCCAACTGGGGGGTCTGGGGGCAAGTGGGCCCCCAGCGGGGGTTCGAGGGTAGCGTCCCCCGATGGGGGTTCGGGGGTGAAGCCCCCGAAGAAAAATTTTCCTTGTAAAAGTATATTGTAATTTCATTGTAAATCTGAACCGTTCATTATAAGGTCGCAGATCTAACGGTAGAGATTATGTTAGGGTCTTTTTCCCTAGAAGGAAACCCTCTTTTATGAGGGAAATGTATTGCGGCTATAGATGATGGTGGATAATGTATTTTGAGAGAGGAGACTGTGAGAGAAAGAAGAGGAAGTTACAGTGGGTTTTGATGTAGGTTGTATCCCTTCATTTGCTGGATAATAATAAAGGAAGGAACTGGCAATTTCTCTGGTGGACGTATCCCACACTAGGTGAACCACGTAAATCTGTGTCTCTCTTGTATTGTGTGTCTTCTGTGTTTTTTTTCTGCATTTCTTTTATTTTATTGCTCTGCGGTCCTGTTTTTCTAACAACTGGTATCAGAGCGTAAGGTAACTCGCAACAAAAGAGGGTTCTTGGTTCGAGTGGGAGCAATGTCAGAAGATGGAAAGTTCAGGGTCGAGAAATTTAACGGCCAAAACTACCAGTTATGGAAGATGCAGATGGAAGACTATTTATATCAGAAGGATCTATTCCTACCATTGAGTGGAGTAGGAAAGAAGCCGACAGCCATGAAGGACGAAGAATGAGAGATTCTTGATAGAAAGGCTCTAGGAACGATACGGCTGAGCCTGGCAGCGTTGGTGGCTTTCAATATTTCGAAATAAAAAACAACAAAGGGTTTGATGGATGCATTGGCCAAATTGTATGAAAAACCCTCGGCATCGAATAAGGTATTTCTAATGAAGAGATTATTTAATATGAAGATGTCATAAGGTGGGTCTGTTGCAAATATTTAAATGAATTTAATACGGTTACTAATCAACTAAGTTCTGTAAAAGTGGACTTTGATGATGAGGTTATGGATCTTCTAATCTTGTGCTCATTGCCAGAAAGTTGGAATGGCTTGGTCATGGTTGTAAGTAACTTTGTCTTTGGTTCAAATACTTTAAAATTTGATGATGTTGTTGGTGTTATCCTTAGTGAGGAAATTCAATGGAAAAGCACAGGTGAGACATTAGGAAATGCGTTGAACATGGAGAACAGGGGAAGACAAAAGGATAGAGGAAAGGGCTCAGGAAACCGTGGAAATTCTAGGAAGGGAAGATCCAAATCCAGACTTGGAAAGATAGAGTGTTGGAATTGTGGGAAGAAAGGACATTTGAAGAAGACTGCAGAGCTCCAAAGAAACAAAGAGATGGACAACAGGAGAGAAATCAGGAAGAAAATGTAACAGGTGATGTGTTATAATATGCTTTGATTCTTTCTATAGATAATATTTATGATTCTTGGGTAGTAGATTCAGGAGCTTCATTTCATGCCACACCCCATAGGAAACATTTTCTAGATTATGTTCAAGGTGATTTTGGACAAGTTCACTTGGGTGATGATAAACCATGCAAATTGTTGGAATGGGAAAGGTAAAAATAAAGCAACGAAATGGAAACCAATGGTTGTTGAAAGAGGTAAAACATGTTCCAGATTTAAGCAAAAATCTGATTTCAACAGGGCAGTTGGCAAGTGAAGGTTGTATACCCATATTTACAGATAAGACATGGAAGGTCATCAAAGTATCATTGGTGATAGAAAAAGGAGAGAAGGTAGGTGTTGTTGGAAAAAATACCCTACGGACTAGCAAACTAGGGTCAGACTTGCATGTAGATTTTGACCGTAAAGAAATTACTTTTTAACCTACCACCCAAAACTTAAACCCCTCTTTCACAATACATACATGGAAATGAACTACCAACCTTGTTACTGATGTTTGGTGTAGGTCCTCCATTGCGCTTTTGTCCGGTTGTTGGTGTTGCTCCTTCCAGCGATAACCTGCAGTCAAAACAGACAATGATGCTTGCACGCTACTTTTCTACTTGAGGGTTAGAAATTAAGCACAAATTAAAAAATTCATAGATAACTCATGCATTGGGACGGGAAAAGTATTCTTTTATTATTTTCAAAATGAATCAACTTACAATCAAAGTCGAGACCGACTACCGCTCCTTGATCCTGATCCTGGGCTCCTCCTCTTTTTTCCTCCAACTACTTTGCGTTAATTCTCCTTTGGCTTGAGGAAAGGCTAAAGGGTTGGGACAATGGATTCGGCAAATGGGCAGAGTTTCTTTGCTATAATTTTCCTCCTCCAAATGGTACCCCTACCCCTTCTTTTATAGGCTAGAAGGAGCTAGGGTTTTGGACAAACTCTCAGCCATGCATGGCCGAGAGTTTCAATTAACTGACCCATAGCTTTTTGTCCCATCAGAAACTTTCCTATTTTTGTGTTTTGTTAGGTACACGTGGGTTGTAGTAGGCCTACCAGCGTGTACACACATGCAATAATGGGTTAGGGTGCATGGGCCTTGACCCAAGAGGATTTTCAAGAGTTTGTCCAGCATAGTTTTGGAAAGGAAGGGATATGAGTTGGCCTGATTCCAGGTAAGCATGTGTGGTGCAATTTAGGGTTATAACAGATGCCCCCTAATGTGTGAGGTCGAAAGAGCATCTGATGGCCAAAATAAATTACCAATATTTTACCAATCTGTACTGATGTGCTGAACGAGTGAGCCCAAGGATCAAGAACCAGGAGGTGTCGTCTGCAAAATAACAAATGTCTCACCGAGGCGGGAATACCCATGCTCGGGATAAAATAGAACCATGGATACCAATCAAATACATTGTATATCCATGTCAAATAACTATAAAGAGTAGCCATGAATAATACACAGTAGAGCTACATCTCGAAATCAGAAAGATATACATATAGAGTATCCATCTCCCAGAAGATGATTCGGCCTGATGGTTGTACTTCAGAGCTCGAGCAACAACTTCAAAATATTCTAAAACTCAGGTAGGAGTGTAATATGAGTGTATGACTGCACTACCCAGAGGTATTCGATGGCTCGTCGGTTATGGAATTGATAATCTTGATGATTGGACTGAAGGCTTCAGTGATTTCTAACAAGGACTTGATTGGACGTTCAGGATGGCCGGATATGCGGACAAGAGACATAGTGCAGAGGGGATGACTCAGGCTTAGTGACAAACTTCCCTTGGATAATAGCACGACAAGTGATAAGACTCAGGTAGCATATTTGTTAATCATAAGTCTACAAAGCAGAAGGCAACACAAACTCTCCATATGTTTGGAAGAGTAACCAAACGGTGGAGGACACAACTCTATATAGCGAGAAAAATCTTCCTAAGGTCGTACTACATCCCATAGTTTGATGATCAAACGGACATATGTGCTTTATCCAAGGGTGACTCATTATGCTTCCAATAAAGAAAATACTTTTCCCATCCTCTTTTTGGGATATATTTGATTTTTTTTTGTTCTTTTTGATAATTTGTGAAAAGAATAAAGGAATATTACATTACAATGGAGGAACGAGTACTGAAAACATACAAGCTCGAGGCACAATGACAAGATTGATGTTCTAGTAAAATGATACTCAGGAAAAATCCTCCAACGGCCAAAGGTGTTAAGACGCAGAAGAAAATTGTTACAAGGCTGATGGGTAAGGTATGCAAATGCGGTTGATAGAACACACAATGGTAACGTCCTTCGATGTAAGTTTAACGAGCCCAAAGAAGGTAAGCTTAGTGGTTTTTCATATTTAGAGAGTCTGAACAATCATAAAAGGATATCACCATCAAATTATGGACCATCAATATTTTTTCGAAACTCAAAAAAAATGTCCTGATACCTGATCAAATCCCTCCCATATAACTCCTGGATCACTCTAAATGGTTTTTGGTATAAATGAACTAATAAGGGGGGCCAAAAAAGTGACAAAAAGAGACCAAAAAATCTATAAATAGAAGCTGGCAGCTCATTATCACCATTGCTGATTTGGAAATTGACTCTGGAGCCTAAAGACCCCCTTTGCCAAAGATCGTGATTTCAGGAGCTACAGTGGACGAAACAAACTTCTGCTTGGACCAAGTAAGTACAAACTCCCTTATCTAGCTATTCAATGCTTCCATTTCTTCATTTGAGTTATTTTTTGGGTGGGCGTCGACCTCAAAAAGGTCGACCCTAGGTACACGTGGGTTGTCCAGAGACATCCCACGTGTACACGCGTGCAGAGTAAAGTCTGCACATGTGTACACGTGACTGTCGCCTCTACAGGCCATGTGTACCCCCCCTATTGATGAAAAAGTAAATGAAAACAAGTATTGACCCTCCTTTACCTTGTTATGTTGGAAAGATGTATGTCCAGTGGAGGGAAAGGGAGCACGAGGCTTCCAATGAGTTAGTGGCTGCAAATCCGAATGTTGTGGCCGTGCTGATGCAGTGCGGTTTGCTAAAATTATTTTTATGTCCATTCATGCACGTGCAACCAAGGCTACTAAACGCCTTGATTGATTACTGGCACCCTGACACAGAGGTGTTTATGCTAGAGGGGCAATCGTTGGTGCCCACCACCGAGGATATTTACTTTCTGACTAGCCTCTCAAGGAGAGGGGAACCAGTCAACTTTCAGACTTTTCCTGTGGGGCCGAGCAAGGTCTCGGAGCTGATAGCTAAGTACTATGAGGATGGGACTGATCAGAGAGGTTCCTCGGTACCTATTAGCAAGATTACGAACCTCGCACTACATACTATCTTATTTCTTATTGGGTGGATTACTGGCTCAGTAGCCGTGCATCAGGCTTCGCACGCACAGATGAACTGTGCTATCTAGTGCATGAATGCACAAATTTTTGATTGGAGTACCACAATATTGGAGAGTATGAAGAGGCAATTGACATATTGCCAATAGTGGACACAGAGGAACTTCAGGTTCATGACTATCTTGTGTTCGTTCTTTTTCGAGAGAGTTTCGTGTTTCAGTCCTCGGCTTGCAGTACGAGTACATCTGGCCTCTTTCCCCACAGTATGCAGATGGGCAGTGTTACTGTCGTGACAGGGTGGTGGAAGAACCATGGAGGCCTTAGACGATGACTTTTTTTCTTGGTTGTCATGACAGATCCCTGCTATCGAGGACTACCCATATGCGGGGATCGACTTCTCTAGAGATCCAAAGATACCTGTGCCCCCTGGTGAGGAGAAAGGGGAGATGGGTAAGTCTCCACCTGTATAGTTTTTTTGTTTTCATATGTAATTTTTATGTCTTTTTTGATATATATATATATCATGTTTTTGTATGCCAGAGTATTTGATGGATGAACGTTTATTGTATGCAGATGTGGGACACGTGCGACCTGTCGACTATGCATGAAACAGGCATCGCCCACGGCCGGAAGCCGCAGCTGCCACCGCTGGGGGAGCAGTAGTAGCAGGGAACCTCCCAGTAGGAGAGGCGGAGAGGGTCCTTAGGCGAATTAAGCAGAACTTTACTACACTCACTTGCACAGTCTCGATGGCAGAGATAGAGGACCTGTCGCCATCCATGCAGACTCATGTTGTGGGGGCACCTCAGACATGGGTCCAATTGTTTAGGCATTTAGCCCGCGTTGTAGATGATTATAATAGGGCCCATAGGCCCTGAACAGACTTTAGACTTTTTATGTTCCATGAGCACCTTGTTGTATATATTTTTTGAGGGCATAAGCCCGGTGACTCGTTACTGTTCCCACTTTTGAGGCGCTTGCATCCATCTATGTACTCTAAGGATTTTATGATGTTTATATATGGTTTTTATCTCTTTTTGTGTCTTATGGATTATGTGTGCAAAAATGTATTTACATGTTTATGTCCAT
>ML781096.1:257241-267363 GCA_009831015.1 Picea engelmannii | reverse complement strand
GATTTGGTTTAATCTCCTAGGAACATGAAAATATGTAATATAATCAAAGTTGCGTTCTAAGAGACGTACCCTAAGGAATCGTCGGTGTAAAGTTGGATCATGAACCCAGTATATTCTGTTTAGCTGTGACACAACCAGTTGAGTGTCTTAGAAAGACCCGAAGACGAGAGATACCCAATGACAATACGTCACGAAGAAACTCAATAACTACACTATACTTGGCAACATTATTTGTGGAGTCACCTAAGCATATACCTCTGGAAGATAACAACTGACCCTGTGGTGTAAATATTACCCAAGCTACGGAGGCAAGCCTCCGCGTGTGTCGACTATCACCATCTGCATACCCAATGACCACCTCGGACTCACTTGACATATGCCATATTGACGAAAGATAACATCAATGACACGTCCATAACACTTTTAAAAGAACCGTAAAAAAGTAATAGTACAAAGACTACACATATGTTACAAAAATTTACCCATAGTGACCTTTTTATGAGTAATACTTCTTGAGGTAGAGCCCATTTCTAGGCTCCGCCAAAGCATTCCCTTCAAAATCGACCAAACGATAAGAGCCCTTTTTAATACCTCTTTAATAATGGAGGGTCCAAACCACATGGGTTTAAACTTTCCTACCCCCAAGGGGTCCTTATCTTGGTCATAGACCAGGACAAGGTCACCCTCAGAAAAAATTTGAGAACGAATGGACCTATCATATTGACACTTGGCCTTATGTTTATTAGACTTGTTGGCCAGGGCCACATCGCGACGCTGCTCATCAAGCTACTCAAGGTGTACTAATCGCTCTTCAAGTGGAGAAGTGTCTGGCAATAACTGTACTGCCAATTTCAAAGATGGGATTTGACATTCGATGGGAAAGACTACCTCTATCCCATAAATGAGTTAGAAAGGTGAGAAACCAGTTGCAGTCTTAACAGATGTTCGGTAATCCCATAATGCCAAGTATAACATCAAATGCCAATTTGACTTGGCTGAGTTGATAGTTTGTTGTAGAATAGTCTCAAGAGTTTTGTTTACATCTTCCACCTGCCCATTGGCTTGGGGGTAGTAAGGTGAGGAATGTTCTTGCCGTAACCCAAGATTTGATGTTAATTCGGACATCATTTGGTTCTGAAAGTGACTACCATGGTCAATGACAATCTCTTTCGGGACGCCGAACCTTTCTATAATTTGGTTGAATAAGAAGAGAGCTACAGTCTCTCCATCATATTTAAACATCGGCATAACTTTGACCCACTTAGTGAAGTAGTTGACAGCTACGATGATATAGCAGTGCCCCCTTGCTGACGGGGGGTTGCATATAGTGTAATCAATCCCCAACTTAGTGAAGGGACCAACTGTGATGACAGGAAACATGGGAGTTGGATGTGCCCTCATCTTCCGAGAGAAGATTTGGCATGGATGGCACTTCTTGACCGACTCGATACAATCTTTGATAAGTGTGGGCCAGAAGTAACCTGCTCGTAAAATCTTTTGGGTTGTTTCCAACCCAGATAAGTGACCGCCACAAGCTCCTGTATGACAATCGTTGAGCACTATGACAGCCTACTCATGAGTGAGACATCGACGCAAGATGTAGTCTACACCTCTCCAATACAACGTATCATTGAGAATGAGATAATTCTTAGCCTGATGGCGTATCCACCGACGCTCGTCATGAGAAGCAGAGGTGGGGCACTTCAAATTCTAGAGATAGATTAGTATATCTCCATACCAGGGGTCTGAAGATTCAATCAAAAACATATCCCCCCGGATAGGCAATTCCTCAGACACAATGTCACCTGACTCAACCGAGAGCTCCGAAATAAGTTATGCGAAGACCAATGACTTCTTGGACTTTGCTGAAATGAAGTCTAAGTCAAATTCTTGGAGGATGACCATCCATCTACTGATTTTTCCACCGATAACTCGTCATGTCAACATGTACTGGAATGGATTCACAACAGCAACGACGGTGGTTTTTCGAAACAGAACATAGTGACAGAACCGTTGAACAGCATGAACTGCCACCAACGCAAGTTTTTCGAGATGGGAATAATTAATTTCCGGTACTACGAGGCCTTAGCTCAGGTAATAGATCACGTATTCTAAAAACAAATCATCTTCCTGAACTAAAACCATGCCTATGGTTGACTCTGCAGCAGCCAAATATAATAAGAAATCTTTATTATAATTAGGTGGCCGTAGCAGAGGTGCGGTTGTGAGGGTGTGTTTTAATGCGTCAAAAGAGCGTTGACTGGCTTCGTCCCAGAAAAAGGTAACATCTTTCTTCAGTAAACACATAAAGCCCTTGGTGATTTCGGCATAGTTGGCGATGAAGCGTCGTAAGAAGTTCACCTTGCATTGAAGACTTTGAAGTTGTAATATTGTGTGGGGGGGGGAACTAGATTATTGCCTCCACCTTAAGAGGATTGAACATGATCCCCGTTGTTGATACGATGAAACCTAACAAATGTCCGGACGTGACATAGAAGCTGCACTTGTTGGGATTCCAGCGAATCCTGAAGTAGCGACATCGTTCGAAGATTAGTCTGAGGTGCGTAGGATGATCCTTTCGCATGCGAGAGCGTGATGCTAAATCATCTAGATAGGCCTTGACTATATGTTTGAGGTCGTGAAATGCAAAAGACATGGCCCACTGGAAAGTGGCTCCAACATTTTTTAAGCCAAAAGGCATCTTACGATAGGCGAATGTACCCCACGGACAAACGAATGCCATTTTGTGTTGTTCTTCAAGTTTGATTTGGATTTGATTATATCCCGAAAAACCATCCATGAACGAAAATGCTTCACAACTGGCACATTCATCAATGATCTGGTCGATGAATGGTGTTGGAAAATTATCTTTTGGACATGCCTCTTTCAAATCACAGAAATCAGTACATACACGAATCGTACCTTGTTTTTTATTGACCGACATGGGGTTTGACACCCATTGATTCAAATGAATAGGATAAATGAAACTTGCCTTGAGAAATTTCTCAACCTCAAGATTAATGGTTGTTGCCTTCTTAGGATTGACTAGACAAAGTGTTTGTCGAACAGGCTTGGCATCAGGATACGTCGTGATTTCATGTTCAACTATTTCGGATCGATACCTGGAATTTCCTCATAAGACCAGGAAAAAACGTCGCGGAATTCTTTAAAAAGATCCGTGTAACTCTGAATCTCTTTGAGGGAGCAATCCGCCCCGACAAAGACATTCTCCACGACGCCAGGGTTTCAGGAGATGTTGATAGGTATAGTTTCAGCAATAGTCACCATATTGCCCTCAGCATAAATTTCCTGTGTAGCTAAGAGATTAATAGAACATGGTTGATCTCCCGTCATGGTGATAGTGAATTCTCCTGCCTTGATTTGGCTTAACGCTGGGAGGAAATATGATCTGTGATGAAGATCTTCCCAAGGTTTGTCTGGACTAGTCATCGCTTCGATTACTGCTTCGTCAGAAGGCAAGACTAAGTCTAACGAATCGATGGTAACAAGAGAAACCTGAGCCCAAATAGGCTCTAGAAGTGGATCCAACTCTTGTGCGGGAGTTGGATCAAGGTTAGCTGAAGCTTGCTGGACTAACAAGTATGCTACTTTAGCGGCCGAAAAGGGCATAGACATGCCGGAGTGCCCTGTCTCATCCATCGTGTCTGATGGGGAAGGAAGAATCCACGGATCCTCAAAGTAAGTTGTGCGGAACGACAAAACTTGAAAAATCTCAACTTTATGGTGATTCGATATAAAATTGGCATTGTCATGAGGAGGCGGGTAATCGAAGGTACCCATCAAGGATGGGCACAAACCAACTCCTACGTTAATGACACCGGGTTGAGGATTATCAATCATGGGAACCGTAGATGCCCCCAAAGTTGGGTTAGGTCTAGAGAAGGACAACTGATCGATGGTCACTATCCGGCCTTCATGTGGAAACAACAAGACTCGAAAAACTGTAGCAACCATGGCTTGCATAGCGTAAGTCCAACTCCGACCTAACAAGAGGTTATAGTCGAGGGGGGCATCGAATACCTCTACTTCGACACACACGGTCTTCCCTCCTAACTGCATAGGGAAAGAAGGAATGATGCCATGTGGTAGGAAAGAACGACCGTCGAACGCAGTGAGGAGAGTAGGTGATGGAGACAAAGTGGGCTGGCCAATAGCCTTCCAACATGCTAATGACATAACACATGTCGAGGTGCCCTCATCGACCACCGTGCGGAAGATATTGCATGTAAAAGTTTTCGTGGGATGAGCCACTACTATCTGAAATGCTACGTGGTAAGGCAGATGAGGTTTTAATTCGGTTGTATCTAACATGACGGTACCTTGGTTACAAGTCTCAGTAGAGCCTAAAGCAGTCAACAAGTCTTTCCTATGAGTAGGGCAGCTTTGGAGGACCTCCAAAGTGGACATCGCACAAGGGGTTTGTGATAAATCTTCCACCACAGAGTAATTCTGGGCGACCCTTGTGTTTGGCTTGTGAGAAGATTTCTTAAATGCACCCTTTGGAATGCGTGTCATTGTTTCACCCAATGTCTTCTCAATCTGTAGAGCAAGAGATGGGAGTTCAAATTATTTACCCTTCTCAGAGGCACTTGGTTTACTATAGTCGTATGCTCTAGTCGTTATTAAACCATCACCCCTAACCATATATGCGTTCACGGATGAGGAATTGTTTGGAGGAGGGTAGGTTTCTTGGTTTCCCCCTTCGGCACTTGTAGAGGCTTGAGTTAAATTTTTCCCATGCTGAAAGGGATTGGTCAACACGGCTTGTTGTTGCTGTGTGACAAACTTTTGGGCCTCTGCAAGTCGAGGACAAAGATGAGTCGGGTGGTCTTCCACACACAAGTTGCATGGATACCTCGCCTTCCGTTTTTTTGTGGTGCCCTCGCCAGCATTATCAGTGGGTTTTTTCTCCCCCTTACCCTTCTTTCGTTGTTTTTTCTTCCCTTCAGGCTGCTGGGTGGCCTTTGGGTTAGTCGACTGCACGGAATGTACTTCTGACGTTTGGGTAGGAGGAGAAGCCAAAGCAGTAGTCTGGCTGGCCATTGAGTGTTGTATAGATAACTCTTGCAATTGTTTTGTCAATTTCTTAGCAGGCTTGGTTTGTGCTGAACCAACAATACCATCAGCATGTGGTCCAGCTCTCTATCTAGTTTTATCCAGTATCAATCATGGTGCATCTAGCAGGATGTTGTATAATAAACCAGACTGAGAGTAGATGAGCTCAAAATGTTGAGCCCTCATGATGGTATCTTCTTCGGAGAAAACTCTTGAAGTCGTGACGTCTTTGGATAATTGTGGGACTAAAGACTTAATGAACCACTCAAGCAGGAATGCTGGTGGGACTGGTACTTTGATTAGACTCTTTTGGCATCTCCACTCATGGATATGATCAGAGATATGGTCCATTGTTGTCTATTCGAAATTGGCAAGTAGCTCTATGCCAGCGTCGTATCTCACAGGTAACTGGAAATTGTTAAGGAAGGCCATCACCAGTTCACCAAAAGAAGAGTATCGGGAGTGATCGAGCTCGATGTACCATTTCACGGCACTCCCGATAAGAGTGCGTTGAAACAATCGCAACTGGACAGAGTCATCTTTCAATGAGTTAGATGAACACCAAAGATGGAAGGTAGTCACGTGATCACCTGGATCTTCATTAGGCTTGGCCTCAAACTTTGGAATGTCTAAAGGCAACTTTGTTTGCATAGGAGGCCAATGTGAATCGTGTCAAATAGGATCATTTAACAACCTTGTCAAATCTGGCAAGTGTAACGTCGCCAGGAATTGTAGTTTGGGTTGTTGTTGATAGCCTGGGAAAAAGGGTCCTGGGGTTTGACTGGCACCAGGTTGCCAGGAAAATTTTAGCTGTTGGACCGGATTCTGGTAGAAACCATGGCCCTGACTAGCGTAAGGATTTTGCATCTGTGGAGAGATCATTGGCTGATTCCCCATAAAGGACATCGAATGTTGGGCATTCATTGTGTTTGATGGACTTTGGGAAGGATTACCCCATGCCTGTCTTGATGGGAGAGGCATAGTAGTCTGTCCAGGGTTCCATTGACTGTGGAAAGAATTACCCCAGAATGACATTCTAGAGGAGGGAACGGATCCTTGTCCTGAGTTCCAAGGTCCTACTATATGTACCCCCGGCGCAGGAATAATACCCTGCGCCGGAGTAGACTGTCCAAAAATGGGAGTTCCCCTAGATGGGAAAGCGGTGGATGCGAAAGTGTTGTTACCAAAAGTCCCATTCCAAACAAACAGTGACAAACCTACCAGCATAGTTTGTGCAAGTGTTCCTTGAATCCCGGCTCCAAATGAACTAGTGTGTGCAGGCTGCCCGGCGGACTGTTGATGCAGACCACCAAGCGAAGGGGACAAAGGAGATATATGACCTCCAGCATAAGGAAAAGCATTGAAAGGGACAGGAATGCCCCCAAGCTGACCTTGCAGAGGAGCATTAGAGCTCCCTTCCCCCAGACCCAAAGTATGTAAAGTGGAGTAAGTGAGTGCAGGACTTGTACCTGAACTAGGCATACCGTATGAAAATGGAGAGCCTGTCACACTAGGTGTGAAGGGATTTGTGGCCACCGCGATAGATGGGATCGGTCCACTGTGAAATGTAGTTGCGGCCGAGACCATGGTGGCTTGAACCGATGACAACAAGTTAGGATATGCTTCTCCTGTGGTAGCAACGATGGTAGGAATGGAAGAATTCCCAGAGGAAGTAACAGTGTTTGTTTCCATAGCTGTGTGAGGCACTGACAGGCATTCGTAAAATTGGATTGGTACAATAAATTGTGGCCAAGTATCAGTGGTTGGGGTTTCAACTGAACCAATATTGGCGGTTAATTCCTCCAAGAGTTGTTCGGGAATGATGGTTTGTAACCCGGTCGCTTCGAAAGACCCTTGTTGGTCTAGCTTCCGCCTCAATGGTAGCGGGGGTGGCTCCAGGATAACTAGCGGCAGGCCTATAAGACTTTTTGACCGGAAGAGCTCGAGATCCTCCACTGTGTGAGAAGATCCAAGACACGCTAAGGTATTCTACACGTTCAAACAGTAACACTCACTAAAAAAGAATCCCCTAAGAGATAACACAAGCAAACACTAAACTAGTTGGAAGAATAGTTACAACAACCAACACTAGAGCAATTTACCGGTGCAAGTACAAATCGAAAATGGAAGCACCCTCTAGGTATACTCTGCAAAGCATGTCCCGATATCTGTCCTAGGTAATGCGGTATACCCCCGCAGTCACCTGTGTATGTCCCTAACAAGATTGGCAACTAGTTTGCCAACACGCGAACAATCACTAGGCGGGTACAGTCGAAAGTCGGGTAGACCACAATGAGTAGGGTATCAAGCCCGAAACCTGTCAAGGGTATCGAGAGAAAATGGTCCAGAAGACAACTGAGGACCTCGAATGGATTCGAGACCCACGAAGCCCCGTGGAAAATGCAAACGATGGAATCCCAAAACAAATCCTCGATATGTGTTCTCCACTATGCTTGGTCGAGCTTTGGAGGGGTTATCTCCACTACCTTTCCGCACGTGACCTTGTGTTTATCCCCTGTGTTAGAGGGGGGTCCCGGATAACTTCCATGAAACTGGACTTCTACACTCCCTATCACAGACTCCAATGTTTGGTTTTGAATGGTCTTGGAGAGTTTCCTCTCCAACCTAATCCAAGGCCCTAGTCCTGAACTAGTTTGTGAACCCTACAAACAAAAAGTCTAATAGATTTTAAATTAGCGTTGCTTTTATTGGCTTTTTTACGCCACGGGATATGAAGGTGAAACTGATGATGTGTAAAGACTCAAAGCAAAAATGAATGGAAAAAGCTGGAAACAAAAGACTTTTACTAAATGCAAAAATCAACAACTTTTTGCAAAGAAAGACTTATTTTTCTTTTCAATTTTTCTAAGATTTCATGCAGCAAACATAAAGGAATTTCGCTCGACTACGAGATACTTATTATCTAAATGCACTACAAAAAAATTATGAACAAAAAGACTTCTCCCTAGCTATTGATGCAAAAACACAATCTTCAAACAAAAAAGAAAATGAAAAGATTTTTTTTTTCTCTCTTTTTTTTTTATTTACGTGCTAATCAAGTAACAAAGGGAAAATACCGACAAGCCTAAAACCAAGAAAACAAAATTTTGGCTTAAAGCGCAGATCGCAAAGAATCAGAGAAAAGACACCCAATGGCAATCAAGAAAGCAAAGACTCTTACGCTTGTCTAAAAACCATAAAACGAATTTTTCTTTTTATCTTTTCTATCAACTAGCAACTAAGAAAAAACAGGCTAAGGGTAAGAGGCCCTAACCTACTGACTGTTCAACCCTAGACTCAAACACCTGAGAGGAACACTTCTCGCCAAAGGAGGGGATGACTACCCCACCCTGATTGAAAAGCAGCCTATCAAGTACGCTACTGTCACTGAAACAGCACGCGTGCGAGTGCGTGTTGAGATAAAACAAAACGTGTGTACACGCGGGTTGACCTTGTATAGGCCACGTGTATGTATAAACTCTAAGAAAAAAATAAACACAGGCATCCCAAACTAGGAAGAGGCCTCTGGTATTGACAACCAGGGTCCGTTGAAGGCTTGGATGCTTCTTCTAACATAAAAGAAAGAATATTTGCAAGGAATAAAAAAACACAAAAAGACAAACTGAGACAAGACTGTGAACTAGCAAGACTCAGACAGGACACAAAAAACCCCCTGAGAATGTGTAATTCTGATAGGGAAGAGGAGGACTACCTCTTAAGTTATCTAAGCTCCTACACGCTACTGAAACCTCGACAACTAGCGTTCACACGCGCGCTGTAAGAGGTTAGGGTGTGGGTACACGCGTGCAGGCCTTATGTAGGTCGTGTGTACCTCTGTGTGTCCCGAAAATTGTCGTCAAGCAATAGTCAGGGAAAACTGGTATAAATAACCAGGCTCCCTGCTAGCTCAGGCCTTACAAAAAAAGATAGGCAAAGAAACAAAAAATCTAATTTCTTACACTACCCAAAAAATCAACTAAATCCGGAAACCCTAAAGAGTATTTTCCCCAGTATGGTCACCAACTCTGTTGTTGGGAAAAATACCCTATAGAATAGCAAACTAGGGTCAGACTGGCATGCAGATTTTGACCGTAAATAAATTACTTTTTAACATACCACCCTAAACTTAAACCCCTCTTTCACAATACATACATGGAAATGAACTACCAACCTTGTTACAGATGTTTGGTGTAGATCCTCCATTGCACTTTTGTTGATTTGTTGGTGCTACTCCTTCCAACGATAACCTGCAATCAAAACAAACAACAATGTTGGCACACTACTTTTCTACTTGAGGGTTAGAAATTAAGCACAAATTAAACAAATCATAGATAACTCATGCATTGGGACGGGAAAAGTATTATTTTATTATTTTCAAAATGAATCAACTTACAATCAAAGTTGAGACCGGCCACCGCTCCTTGATCCTGATCCTGGGCTCCTCCCCTTCTGTCCTCCAACTACTTTGTGTTAATTCTCCTTTGGCTTGAGGAAAGGCTAAAGGGTTGGGACAATGGATTTGGAAAATGGGCAGAGTTTCTTCTCTATAATTTTCCTCCTTCAAATGGTACCCATACCCCTTCTTTTATAGGCTAGAAGGAGCTAGGTTTTTGGACGAACTCTCGGCCATGCATGGCCGGGAGTTTCAGTTAACTGACCCATATCTTTTTGTCCCATCGACAACTTTCCTATTTTTGTGTTTTTTTAGGTACACGCGGGTTGTAGTAGGCCTGCCAGCGTGTACACGCGTGCAATAATGGGTTAGGGTGCATGGGCCTTGACCCAAGAGGATTTTCAAGAGTTTGTCCAACATAGTTTTGGCAAGGAAGGGATATGAGCTGGCCTGATGCCAGGTAAGCATGTGTGGTGCAATTTAGGGTTATAACAGTAGGTACATTGTATCTATGTACTGGTAATACTGACTCTTCTATATCTTTAGATTCTACAAGAGTGGATACAACACTATGGCATCATAGGCTGGGACACATGAGTGAGAAGGGTATGCAGATCCTTCACAAAAGAAATTTGTTGCCAGATCTTAAACAA
>ML781096.1:227643-254820 GCA_009831015.1 Picea engelmannii | reverse complement strand
CCTGATTATCTTTTTGATTCAGAGGTCCTTGCTTTCAGCCGTGTTTATACCCCATGAAGTATTTACACCCCAGAAGTATGTACACTCTTCCACGCGGGGGAGTGCAGAGGGGGGGTACCCCCTCTGCGGGGTCCGGGGGGCTATCCCCCCGGTTGGGGGGTCTGGGGGCAAGTGGGCCCCCAGCAGGGGTTCGGGGGCAGCGTCCCCCGATGGGGGTTCAGGGGTGAAGCCCCCGAAGCAAAAATTGCCTTGTAAAAGTATATTGTAATTTCATTGTAAATATGGATTGTTCATTATAAGGTCGCAGATCTAACGATAGAGATTATGTTAGGGTTTTTTGCCCTAGAAGGAAACCCTCTTTTATGAGGGAAATGTATTTCGGCTATGGATGATGGTGAATATTGTATTCTGAGAGAGGAGACTGTGAGAGAAAGAAGAGGAAGTTACAATGGGTTTTGTTGTAGGTTGTATCGCTTCATTTGTTGGATAATAATAAAGGAAGGACTTGGCAATTTCTCTGGTGGACGTAGCCCACACTGGGTGAACCATGTAAATCTGTGTCTCTCTTGTATTGTGTGTCTTTTGTTTTTTGTTTCTACATTTATTTTATTTTATTGCTCCACGGTCCTGTTTTTCTAACAAAACTGGTTCGCGGAGCATTATCCATTGAAGGTTGTAACTTTTAATTTTCATACTGAATAAAATAATCCTTTTCTTGTCCCAAATATTATGTGTTTATGCTTTTCATTTGATTTATACATAATGGTTTATATCTAACCCTAATATTGATGAGTAGAGATAGAATATTTGTAGCATTGTTTTCCTAAGTGTTCTTCCAGGTCAACTTTGGGAGGATACCAGGAGCCTGGGAAGCTAAAAAGGTTGAGAAGGTCTACATCGAACGTTAGGACCAAAGGTACTAGTTCTTACCTACTTTCCTATCTCTTTATGTTCATCCATTTAGAATGTTTGGGGTAGTTTAAAAATAGGATTGTATTTTAAGGGAGATCATAGCTCTTATTGTACCTTGAACTGGTATAGTAATAGGGGGATTTTCCCCGCTAGCAGTAAGGGACTAAGAGTTTAGGAAAAAGGGCTAAGCTAGGGGGCTTAATCCCAATGGAATATTATATCAATATTCATAAAATTTTAAAGTATGGATATAAATGTATATATCCAAAGTTTCAAAAGGGGGGACAAAGGAGTACCTTGGGTGCCATGTGCCATAAAAGGCACATGCATATATATAATAGAGAGATGTAGTGTATTTTCCATCATTCCATGATCATTCATTCATCATTCTTACCATTAACCCATCCATGCTATGATAGGTACATGTACCTGGTTTGACTGCAGGCTAAAGAGGCAGGTTTTCAGGCTCATGGTCGAAGAGGTGGGTTATCAGGCCCATGGTCGAAGAGGTGGGTTGTTAGGCCTGTGGTCGAAGAAGCGGGTTGTCGGGCCCGTAGGCATTTCTCTCTAGGTGAGATATTTGTTATGTAGAAGAAACGAGTTGTCAGGCCTGTAAGTAGTTTCTCTAGGCAATAATCTACTCAGAATTGTTCTCTGGTGCATTGGGCAATAGATAAATGGCTCTGAGAATTCTTGTTTGGCATGTTTTTGAATCCCCAGAAGAGAAGTGGGTGATGGGATACTAAAATACCTCCTTTCTTTCACTTCATTTCACTATTTTATCACCATATTTGACGATAATCCATCCCCTTCACCCTTTAAAGAATACAATTTATTTAAAATATATTGATTAGAAGAATTGAAAATAAATGATGTGAGTTTATACTTTTTAATGTATTTTACATGGTTTTAAATAATTTGTAGATGATAAACTTAGTGTTATGAACATCTTGTTTTATATATCTATACAATCCATGGAAAATATAAGCAATGGATATCATGGGGGATGCATTCACAATAGACATTATTAAAATGTTTGCATCATTGAAATATCAATTTAATAATATTTCTTCTTTTTGATAGGCAGACGATTGTACAAACAAAAATGAAGGGAGATTGTTCCATCCAACAAATCATGTTTTTCATAATTGAATGCAAGTTTCGTTGAAGTATTCAATCACATTCAACTCGGATTTGAGATTACAATGCTCATTCTGGAACCCGTTCCGGTCTAAAAGAAAAGGCGGTGAAAGTGCCAGATCTTATAGTAACAATTAAGAGATATTGTTGAAGCACATTTAATTAAGAAAACAAATTACAATTCATAATTTTTGTCACACCCTTTTCTAGGCAGTGAACTTTGAGCTCAATTTGTGGGAAAATGAAGTTGAATCAAAAAAATATGACGCATGGGTTTTGTGCATAATATGTCTAATTAGGTCCCACGCAAGACATTTCCTAAAATTATACACAGATTGAGATCCACCTCGAACTTACATATCAGACAGATCTAGACCTCCATCTGACCCTTATTACAAAACTTAGAGCGCAACAGATTTGGTCATTAGCATACTTACGGGCATTTTTGGGCAAAACTAGAACATGGGTTTTTTACCCATTATCGCCCTCTTGCTATGGCTCCTATTGTATTTTGATTTAGATAGATCAATATAGATCCTATATTCGAGCTACAATTTTAATACTTATTTCCTATTAATAGAATAGTTAACGATTTTTCTGGTTTTGAGAGAGAGTCAACCCTTTCAGTGGTCAACCTCTCAGACTCTATATATATGTGAGCTCACTAGCATGATGGGAGAGACCTGGGAAAACAATTCATGAACTCTATGTAAACTTGTCTTTGTTATTTGTTTTAATGAATATTTATAAATCACACTAAAGTTTTTATTAATTCGTGAGCTAGAGTACCACAACTACTTGGGGGGGAGGGCACCAGTGGTTTGTGTGTCTTGTTCCTTTGTCTATTTATATTTCTAGCCTCTATTTTGCAGGAATTGTTCTAATTTCTCTTTATAGTCATTTCCTCATAATTATTCTGTGTATTTCATTTCCTTATATCTATTCTAATTTCTCTTTATTCTAATCTCTTTTTACAGTCATCTCCTTTGTGTATTTCAGTTGTATTAATCGATTTTTCTAATAATAATATCACTGTAATTATTCACTTGAATTACTTACACCATGCTATAAATACAAATCCTCTTTGTAAATGGATCACTAAGAACTGTGTATGTTTATCAAGAAGTTGTGCATGACCAGTTAAAGTAGTTTAAACTAACCCCTGCACGACTGTATAATCATTATATTTTTTATTGAAGTATTTATGGTTTAAAGTACAATAGCATAAGTATTTATGATTAAGAACAATAGCATAATTTGATTGAACTATTTCTTGTTTCGGTACAATAATGCAATTTATGATTTTGAGAATAGTTCCTAGGTTTAATTAATTACAAGAATACGTATTTCATATTTCTTCAATGACAAAGTTTTCAGTAGATTGTTTTGTTTCTACTTTACATTTTCTTTTTGAAAATCAATATTCTAATTTGAATTGAGTAAATCAATCACAGAGTTACATTTCCAAGTAAAAAGAGTAATTAGAATAGTAATCTTTCATGCCTAGTCTCATATTTTGCATAATAGATTCTTGCATTAGTTTGTTATTCCGGTACCGGTTTCCAATTTTTCCCTTATACTAATTTCTACATCTTAGTTTTCTCACATTTTAAATTTCCAATAGCTTTAAATCACCAACGGATAGATTAATGACCTAATTCGTGAGATATGGTCACTCCATGTCCAGTTTCTTCCCTAGATGACGAATTATTCTAGTTTGTTTAATCTCTTTATTATTTGAGTGTGTTGTTGGCATTAGATTAGACTACTAGATTAGAGCTCTAGACCTGCACATATAGTTCTAGCACCTCGAAGCTTACGAGCCCCGGGTTGAAAATTTAATGTCGCAATAGATAGCATATATTTCACTCAATAGTGGGGCAGCCAAGGGATTGCTGAGCAGAGAAGGGGCACACTTCCTATGGTGGGACACACATGTGGGGAATGAGATATTATGGGCTAGTTGCAATAGTTAGGCACCTTGGACTAAGAAATTATGCTACTTATTAGACCTTAGACTCAGTATTCCCTTTTCTTAGGTAGAGTTTAGCCCCAGCTTGGAGGTGACCCACTACTGAGAATATGAGCATTGTGGTCTAAGGTTGGGAGGAACGTGGAAGTTCTACACGTAGTTGGTGAAATTTTTATCAAATATAAGTTTCTATTTGTGTGTTAAATTATGTGTTGTATTAGTATTTATGCATTTGTTTTTATGGGTTTTTCATGTGTATGTTGCATGTGTATCTCTATTATTATTCTATATGAATCTATGTATTTGTAGATTATTTTTATATTTTAATTTGGTATCAAAGTTTGAATTTTTGGTTGTCATAGCCCAGTTGGTTGTTGGGGATGCTACAAAATCAATAGGACCTATGCTGACATTTGATCCTTAGCAAGAAAAGGAGGTGCATCAGAGGAAAATAAAAGAGATACTAGGATCATATTAGGTAGCATCAACATCAGTTTCACTTCATGTGGTCGACATGCCTCTGGTCTATGATTGTACTATACCAGAAAAGATGATTGAGAAGGTAAGTACTCTAAGAGAGTTTCTAATAAGTTGCATAGAATTGATGGAAGATGAAACTGCTCTGAATGCATTATGTGATATCATTGATCATTGCACACAAGAAAGGGAAATTCCTACTACGTAGAGGGTACTAAATCAGGTACTGCACAAAAGGAAGACCAACAGAGAGTTCAGATTAAGTGTGCATATTGGGGAATATGAGGTGGATAACATCATTTTAGACTTGGGTTCGGATGTAAATGTTTTATGAAAGAAGACATGGGCATGGGGAAATCCAAGTTGATTTGGTCTCATGTCTAGTTGATATTGGCAAACTAGCTCAAGATAGTACCAATTGGTCGATTAACATGAGTGCCTGTAAATATAGATGGTGTGCACAGTATAACATGTTTTGAAGTCATTGAGATCATGGATGATAGTCATCCATTCCCAACTCTAATGGGACTTGAATGGGCCTTTGAAAAGTAGGAGATCATCAACCTGAAGAAGAGGTAAATGATGTTTTAAGTAGGGAACTTGAAGGTTATCGCACCATTGGATTTGACAGAAGGAAAGAGGTACATAGAGACAATAAAAGGGAACAAAATTGACAAATTATATAATATGACTGCACATATGGATGACTATGTTAACCCGACTGCAAATGATGCACTCAGTTGTAAAAGCATTAGGTATAGAACATTGATAGTAGAGGATGCATGAAGTATCGACTAGACGATGTGCATGCATAACTCAATCATTGTATTGGATTGGAATGACGTTATGTGATCCACCCAAGTATGATGGATTGATTGGTATAAGATCTTTTGTAGAGGAGTTTGAGTTGCAGATACCCAAACAACAAATATTGTTGGCACTAGATGTTGTCTTGAAGGCCACTCCAGCCAGATGGTGGGTTGCACAAAAGGAAGAAATAGAAGACTTGAAGCAATGTATAATACTAATGAAAGTGATATTTGGTACCAAGGTTGAGTATATGGTGTAGAAATATACAAGAGTATGTGACCCAACATATCATATTTCATAGTGCAGAATCATATGGGGATCGATACCAAAGAAGGAATCGACACATATATTTATACATACATTGGATACAATTCCTAAGAACTAGTACTTGGAACTAAAAATGTGAAAAGAAGCCACAAGTTGGGATGAGCGAATTCAAAGGTTTAAGGTAACATTTACTTTTGAACATGAATCTCCATTAGTATATGCAAGTTTACAAGTCATTAGAAATAATATTTTTTCAGAAGAAGGGTCGGTAGAGGTAGTACATGTGTGTGGTGCACACAAAGATTATATGGATTTCTATGAATTACTATAATTTTATTATGTTTCTAAAGAAGAACAAGATGAGGAAGATCCAAGGAATGTACAAGTACCTGAAAATGAGGGGGAACGCGTAGTAGGAGGGTCAGAGATTGAATATTCTACTTATGCACAACCATTAATAACATGAAAGGTAAATATCACGACAAAATAAAATAAAAAAATTTCATAGATAGGAGATTACTGGAATGATAAAATCATGGAGAATATTCCATATTTTCTGCGTGAGTATCAGGATATATTCCCAACTACATTCTCATAAATTAAAGGTATAGTTGGTGAGGTAGGAGAAGTGAATATCCCTTTGAAAATAGGTTCTAAACAAGTAAGACAAAGACCTTATAGGTTGAATCTGAGGTATAAATATAAGGTAAAGGCAGAGATAGAAAAAATGTTAGAAGCAAGGATTAATGAACCAATATTATGGGCATACAGGGCTATAAGTAAAAAATTGACAGGACACACTTTTAGGTTTGTCTATGGGAAAGAAGTAGTAATGTCAATGGAGTTTATTGTTCCTACCCTACACATTGTAGAGATTATAGATATTTTGGACTCTGGCGCAGTAGAGGAGAGATTATCATAGTTGCTACAACTTGAAGAAGATCGATTTGTCACAAGGTTCCATTAGCAAGTTTAGAAGGAAAGAGAAAAGGCATGGCATGATGTACATATTAAACAAAAAAAGTTTCAAGTGGGGAACTTAGTATTATTATATGAAAATAATTTTATGCAATGTCTAGGGAAGTTTTGAATCCATTGGTTAGGACCCTATGTGATTAAGCATGTGACAAAGGCAAGTTTTGTGTAGTTGGAAGCACTGCATGGAGAAGTCTTGGGAGGAATGGTGAATGAGAGTCGAATGAAACTTTATAGGGACATATGACCTACCACACAATAGTCTAACCTGCATGAGAACCTTTTTATTATATTAGTGTATTATAGTAGGAAAAAGAAAAATAAAAAGTAAGAAAAAGTAGAAAAATAAAAAAGAAGAAAATGTGGAAAAAAAGAAAAAGTGAGTGTTGCGCAAAAAAAAGAAACAACACGGAGAAAATTAGGTATGCATTGAAGAACTATGAAGAATAGGACCATCATGACCATTAAAGGCATTAAAAGGGAGGAAAAAATGGTTAAAGGGTGTTAATGACAAGTCATAAAGATGACAAATATTAATAAATGGAAAAATTCATCAGGGATCGTGACAAACTGGCAGTACGAGCCACAAATCCAACGAACATTATGGTAATAAAGTAGCATTAAATCAAGAATTCATCGTACCATTGACATATGAGATAGTTAATTTAGGTGTGAATGGACATGGCTAACTAGCAAAGGGGCACAAAATCCACAGACGGTAAAAAATCATTGGTCATTGTCACTTAGAGTTGCATGTGAGTAAGAGAGAGTTGAGAACCATATTGCATAGATGAGAGAAAACACAGAGATGAAGAAGTTTTCACTCACAAATAGTTTACAAACATCTATACCAAATAAATATCGAACAAGAGAACAAACATTAGCACCATATTTTTAGTAGGCTCTGGGAGCATCATTGTCGGAGCCGAGATTTCCCTGAGACTACATTCCACCAAGGAAGGATGACGCCCCACCGGTGACATTGCAGAAGAATACCAACTATGAACTAGTGACTCTCGACATTCCATATGGGGTCATCATGGATGAATACATGCTAGGGAGGGTGTTGCATCACATATATGTGGACCACGATATCACAAACATGGTGAAGTTCCATGAACTTGCACTGCACCAATAATTGGAACTGAGGATAGACCCAAAAATGAACCATATCATACCTGTGCCAAAGGTATGGGATAGAGGATTTGAGTGAGCATGCATCCTAAACATTTCTGACATCCCACACTTCATAAGGAAAAACAAGGTGAATGCATGTGTTAAGTTTCTCTTAACTTATGTGCATGGAAGTTATTTGTGGCTAGACAAGCCAATCTCTATAGATACAGACCTGATTGCCAGGATCAAAATAATACCATCATAGGGACAAGATCCAACCTCGTTGTTTGTAGATAATAAAACTGATGGGACTTTGTCAAAGGAATTGAGGGGAAAATTTCACACAATTAGAGGTGTGTGTGGGTTGGATGTGTCGAGCATATGCAACCCAACAATAAGGATTGCAATGTAGGAATTGGTGTGCAATTTATTGAGGAAATGATGAAAACACCAAGTGTTAGTGACAATGATAGATGCAACTGAGAAGTTTGTTGAAGGGGTCTCGATGAACTAGGATACTTTCTTATTGAACCAATTCCTCATAAACTATGCAAAATCACATGATAGACGCATGGAATTACATTATCAATGGATGATAATTATGATTGAATTTGTAGTGTAGGAAGAGATGAAGGATGCACAGTTCTTGGGTCTCATAGGTAAGCCATGCTTGGAAACTAAGTATCATAAATTATGGTACATGCCTAACCAAATAAGACATATCAACACTAATGTGAAGTTATTTTTGTATGGATAAAGGGTTCAGAAGTGCATCAAGAATACACCACACATTTCACCATAATTGATAGAGGTGTACACCCCGATTGCACGGTTTTAGGTAGAATGACATTGTGTATATATATATATATATATATATATATATATATACAAGAAAATAAGGACCCAAGAGAGGAATGGGTGTAGAAAAATACAAGATCACAAAAGAAGATATCCACCTGATCATGCAGTATAGGAATCCAGATTGGAAGGTTCCTGCGAACAAAACATAGATGGAGCACCCTAACAATGACACAAATGAATATGGTAATAGATAGGGTAATGGATAGGAAAATTAATAGGGAAGAGACACAGAATATGTGCAACATCTAGTCCCAACAATTTGAGAAAAAAAAACAAGGGTAAGGGGCCAAGAAAAGCTACGCACAAGAAGATGAAATCCCACAAAGTACCGACTAACGATAATTTGACAGATGATGGCATCGACATAATTGACTATCAAGTGAGAGATGTCGCAGATGAAGAGATTGAGCAAGTGTCATGAAAACAATAATAACTTCTCTAGGAGGTGTAGGACCAATTCACAACATTGTAGCAACTCTTAGAAGCAGCAAGGATAACACCAGAGCATAGATCCAGAGAAGGACCATCAGCAAGCCCAACTAGGGAAGCAAGGGCCATGATCCAGATTTTATGAGAAGAATGAAATGAATATATATTATTATCAAAATATGATTAACACAAAATAATATATATATGGTAAAATTGGTTTCTATTCAATAAGGAAATAAGCTAAAATTGTAAAATGCAGTAGAAAACAAGCCTGCTAGAATGGTGGCAGCTTATCTCTGAGAAGAGATGTGACGGTTGTGCTCATTTGCAAGACAATGATTACAATGAAGCTCTAAAGGAATTTTTACAAAAAACATGAATGTCAAAAACCCTAGACATCCATAAACCTAACCCTAGGATATGAAGCACCAAAATTCATGTGGGCCCTATTTGGGTAAGTTAGTACATCAACTTCCCAGAGTTGTAACTTTTGCATACGATCTTCTTTTTAGGCTTATGATAGCTCGTTGGAAAGGTATATCCAAGGAATATACATGTTTATTTCATACTCTAAGTTCATTGGTAGTGTAACTCTGGAGATCCCTAAAAACGTTGTTTAGGGCCTCAAAATGGCCCCGGAAGTTAGGCACCCAAAAACTAGGAAAAAACTACCAAACTAGAAAACTGCCAAAATGAGCCAGTTGGAATAACTAGAAAACTACCAAAATGAGCCAGTTGGAATAGGTGGGAGGCCACCAACATCCATCTGAATCAATATTCCCCCCTTTGGAATTAATGGTCTCCATTGTGTTGAGTGCCCCCATTAGATGAGAAAATTTCTATTGAATTTAGCCCTGGGTGAGCCACTTGCCTTGGTGCAGGAGTTGCCCTACTTTGACAACTCGATAAAGATGGATCCTTTTATGGTGAGTACCCTTGATCCGTTTGTCCACAATATGATCACTAGATTCATTTTATATGCATTCGGGGTTGAGCTCTGTTGGTTTCAGTTGCTCTGTTGTCTCTGAGGTGTCCAATAATGGTGGGAAATATGGTCGAAGGATATCCGCATTGAACACTAGGTGCGGGCCAAGGAAAGGAGGAATGTTGAGCTTGAAAGAATTATCACCCATAGCCTTGGTGATGGTGTACAACCCATAACAGAGTGGATGAATCTTCCCATGGGGTCATGTAAGGCATTCTTTCTGCAAGTGCAACCAAACTTTTTCTCCCACTTGAAACTAATGTGGCAGTCAGTGTTGATCATGGAACTGCTTGTACTTGTCATTGGAATTTTGTAGGATATCCTTAAATTGTTGGCAGATGTACTAGGTCCACTCAAAGAATCAGGTGGATTTGTAAACTTTGGTTGGAGCATAAGATGAGTCAAGAGAGGTGACTGCAAGGGGTAGTGAAACATCTATGAGACCTAATGGTTGGAATCCCAACCCCACCTGAAAGGGGTTGTGGTCGATTGAGCTATGCAAAGCTCAGTTGTAGCTATGCTCAACATAGGGAAGACTCTCATCCCATGTGCGAGGGTTCTTGTAATTATAAATTCATAGGATATGCATGATCACTCAATTTACGACCTCAATTTGGCCATTTGTCTAGGGGTGGAAGGCAGTGGATTTTGTGAGCTTGGATTCGAGCAGTGACTAGAGGCTTAACCAAAATGTGCTGAGAAATCAACTATGTTGATCTAAGACAATGGTTTTTGGGATTACAAAATGTACCCATACTTGTTAAAAGAATATCGTGGCAATGGCCTTTGTTGTGATGCTCTTCTTGTAGGTGTCCAGAATCGCCATATTAGAAAAGTGATCCACAACCACAAAAACATAGTCATTTCCTTGCTTGTTGGATGTGAGGCTCAACATGTAGTCCATTGATATGGATTCCCATGGCCTGTCAGGATTAGGAAGAGGGGTGTACATGCCCTGTTTCTTAGTGGTCATTTTTGAAATCATGCAGGCAATGCAGGACATGATATACTTGTTGACCTCTTGTCGAAGTTTCAGCCAATAGAAATGTTTCTGCAGCATTTCCACTGTCTTTTCGACGCCGAAGTGTCCCGCCACCTGACTGTAGTGGGATTTCCAAATAAACTTCTCTCACTTGCTTGATGGAACACAGATATGTCCCAGACAACACAACAACCCGTCCTAAAGATGGAAATTAGCGACAAATGTGTTTCCGCCCAACATTTGGTGGGTGGTGGCAAAGTCCGAGTCTATCCCATAGAGTTGGGGCCATCCACAGGTCTCATGGTAGGAAGAGTCTAGTACCGTGGTGAGTGTCATGAATGGTGGTATGTTGAGACAATCAGAAACATGGTTGGTGCTTCACGTTTTATACTTGATGTTGAGGTGGAATTGTTGCAATTATGTGGACCACTTCTGATGGCAGTCATTCTACAATTTTCCTTGTGTCTTCATGAAGTGTAGTGGCTTATGATCAATGTGAATGATTGTCTCCTTCCCAGGAATGTAATTTCTCCACTGGTGGTAGGATTGCACAATGGAGTACATTTATTTGACCTAAGTAGGTTACTTGTGGACAACATCTGATAGTGTCTCACTGTGATAGGCCATGGGGTGGTCGTGTTGAGTCAGAATGATGCCCACAACATAGTCTGAAGCATTTGTCTCGATCTCAAAGGGTTGTTGCAGGTTCGGTAGTGAAATTAGTGGGGCTGAGCATAAGGGATTCTTCAAATCATCCAACGCTTGTTGTTGGAACTGACCACACACAAATTTCTCCTTACCACTACCTTTGGTTACTTGACTAAGGGCCCATGAAATATGGGAGAATCCCAACATGAAACTGTGGTAGAAATTGTTGGGGCTGGCCAGTCACAGATGACTTAGATCTTGGTTGGATCCACATGTACATCATGTTAATCAACGATGTAGCCCAGGTAATGAACCCTTTCCATGTCGAAGGATCATTTTTCCAAGTTGGCGTAGACCTTGTGTTGTCGCAGGGTGTGCAAAACCTGTTGAATATGCTGCAAGTGTTCTTACCAAGTCTTGTTGAAAATGAGGATGTCATCCAAATACACCACTACAAAAGTATTGGTGAATGTTCACAGGATATTGTCCATCATCCTCATGAAATTGGTTCGAGCATTTTTCTAACCAAAGGGAATGACCAACCATTCAAAAAGACCTTCCTTTGACTTGAAGGCAGTCTCCCATACATCTATCTATTCTATCAGGACCTGGTGGTAGCTAGACTTCAGATCAATCTTATTGAAGCTATGCCCCTATGAGTTGATCAAGGAGGTTGTCGATTCATGGAATTGGGTACCAGTTTCTGACTGTGATTTTATCCAGGGCCCGGTAATCAATGTAGAGTCTCCAAGTTCCATATTTATTTTGTACCATCATGATTGGGATCCCACAAGGTGATGAGTTGTTATGGATGTGCCCCTTGTGGAGAATTTCTTGGATCTATCGCTTGATCTCCTCATTCTCTAACAGAGAGTGGTGGTATACTAGCCCATTGGGTAGTGGTGCGCCAGGGGTCAGATCGATGGGGTGCTTAACCTGACAGTGCATAGGTACCTCGATAGGCAAGGAGAAGATATCTGAGTATCCTTCCATGACCTTATCTACTTGCTTCTGTTATGTGGAGAGGTCGACTGAGGAGACCCTAGATGTGGCTATGATCATTCACTCATTCTGAGAGTGAATCATGAAGAATACAAACTTCCCCATATGAGAGATGACCTTCCTGCATTGCTTGGTAGAGATCAAGGAAATAGCATTGGGTGGGACTGCCTCGGGTATCCTATATAATTTCTTGTTCAAAGTAATAATAACATTGCAAGGCCTAGACTCTTATGCAGCATGACGTTTTCACAAATATGGTTGGCCAAAAATAACATTACAAACTTCGAGAGGGGAAACATCATACAATACCTTATCTTTGAAGGGCTTGATTCTATATGATAGGAGACATTTTTGGTTTACGTAGATGTCACTTCCTCAGTGGATCCATATGATGGTGTAGGGATGTGGGTGCGATGTTTTTAGTAGGGTGAGTGGCTTGAAAACCTCTACTAAGATGAGTTTCTTCTAGAGACCTCTATCAACAATGAAGTGTAGTGGGGTACCCTTCACCCACATATGTGAATGAAAGAGGTGCTTGCCTTCCTCTGGCTTGTCTAGTTCACTAGGATGGAGCTTGGTGGTAGCAACGGTAGAACTGGGTTCTGCATCAATGATTTGTCTCCCCCTTTCTAGTTTTGAATCAGAGTCGGAACCTGTATCTTATTCATAGGATTTCACCTCATCCACCAACAACTGCTTCGAACGAAAATCAGCACTGTTATGCCAGGGGATCTTATGGAATTCGCACCACTTCCTAGTATCTTTATTTGTCTTTACAGTGTCCTTATTTTCTTGTGGCCTGGATTGGTTGCCTCGATGATTTCCTTCTTTGATCTATCCTTTTCTCTACAGGTTGGGGCAACCCTTTCCTGGATTTTTCTATGAGGTTTTCCTACGCCCAAATTGTCGTGTCTTTTTTTTGAGCTTTTGCTCCATTTTGACGACATATCAGTAGGTCGCACCCAAGGATGAGATGTCCAAAAAATCCATTTCATCTTGGATGTATCTATGCAGACCATCGTGATACTTGAGCACTAGATTTCTCTCATAATATTTGAAACCCAACTTGGTGCGTAAGGTATGGAAGATATTTGTGAACTCGGGCATTGCTTGGTCTATTTCCTGCCGCAGTGTGGTCCATTTTGTGTACAGGTCACCATAACTTCCAACATGGTAGTATTGTTCCTTAATAACATCCCTGAAGGACTCTCAGGTCACTGCGACTGTAAATAATGAGGGTTCCTCTTTTTCCTTTTTCTCACAGAAAGTTTCCCACCAATATTTGACATGAGGGATGACTTTGAGGAGTGTAAAAGTAATCTTTTCTCTATTCAAGAAGTTATGGATAGAGAAATACCCTTCTAGCAAATTCAACCATTTGTCAACTGCATCTGTATCTATATGAACTTCAAATATAGGAATATCAAAGTTTATTTGTACCTTGAAGGGGGCGGTGCCTCCGTTTGAGGGATATGTGTCATATGTTGGTAGTCGCTGAAGGATTTGTGCAAAATTAACCATCATCTTATTCCTCTGTTGTAAGGGAGATTCCTCAAGAAACATTTTGAAGGGATATCATATCCCTTCATCTTTATTTTCTTCCACCATGAGAGGTTGTTTGGGCATGTGAGAGATTTTGTGCTCAAGAGAAACAACCTCGAGACCCAATTCTTTGTACCCTGACATCGTTGGGGACATGCATTAAGAACACCAAGGAGCAGACTGCTCTCATGCCACTGATTCAGATTTTATGAGCAGAAAAAAACGAATACAGATTATTATCAAAATATGCTTAACACATAATAACAGATATACAGTAAAATTGGTTTCTATTCAATAAGTAAATAAGATGAAACTGTAAAATGCAATGAAAAACAAGATTGCTAGAATGGTGGCGGATTATCTCTGACAAGAGATGTGATGGTTGCGCTCATTCATAAGAAGATGAGTACAATGGGGCTCTGAAGGCCTTTTTACAATAAATAGGAATGTCAAAAACCCTAGCCATCCAAAAACCTAACCCTAGGATATGAAGCACCAAAAGTCATGTGGGCCCTATTTGGGTAAGCTAGTACATCAACTTCCCAGGGTCATAAATTTTGCATACAATATACATTTTAGGCGCAGGATAGCTCATTAGAAAGGTCTATACGAGGAATACACATGTTTCCATCAAATTGTAAATTTTATTCCAACCTGACTATGGAAATACCTAAAAACGTTGTTTAGGGCCTCAAAACGACGTCGGAAGTCAAGGACCCGAAAAGTAGAAAAAAAATGCCAAACTGGAAAACTACCAAAATGAGCCAATTGGAATAGGTGGGAGGCCACCGACATCCATCTAGATCAAGACACCACTTCATATGTTTCATAGATGGAAACAAGGTTCAAAGTATTGAAAATATCACCATATGTGATTAAGTTCCCAACACCCAAGATGCAAGAGAAGTTACAATTATTAAGTCACATGGACTTAGTCATTTCACAAATTCCCATAATAGTACTAGAGGGCTTGCACATTGGTAATGTGCAGGAGATATCGTTCCACACAAATTCAACATCAAGCGAGTTGGAAAAGGTGGCAAAGGAGAAGATAGAGTTACAACAAGATTATACAACTGTGTTACAAGAGAAGAGTGTGGCTGAGGAAAAGGCCAAGAGAATATTGAAGGAGAAGGAAGAGGATGAGCAATAGGTAGAGTGAATACAATGGGTGATCCGGAAACTCTATAAGGATTTTACAAAAATTTCAATGGTGGTAGAATCCACTCTTGAATAACAAGTCTCAACAACTAGGGAAGTCATTAGAGGCTTCTACACTATGATATAATACTTGGAATAATGCACCACACCAGGGACACCACCTGAGGACAAGGAACAAAGAGAAAGAACCATTATGAACTCAGTCGTGGGGGTGTGCAAAGCTATGTGAGGAAAGCACGCATATTTGGATAAATCTGATAGAGAATATAAAGATGAAGGTTGTGGAAGATAGATTGAGGGATGTGCAGGAAAAGGTACAGAAGGCTTCAGAGAACGTAAGTACGCATGGTTTCCATCATAGAAAAGAGGAAATAATATAATGAAATAGAACAGATAAGAGACCGACAGAATATTCTTCAACAACAATTTGTACCACTCCAGGATGAAGCACTCATGTTAATAGGGGAATTGGTAGTTTTGCAGATCACGGTAAATAAAGAAGCACATGATAACGAAGAGAAACTCATGAACCTGACTGAGCAATTCATAGAGGAGATTTTGGAACAAGATAGGCTAAGGTTGAGAAGATATATTGAGAATGAGAGAGAGTCTATGTTTGAAGTTTTAGGGAGGGTTTTACAAACAGAGGTTTGCACTGCAGAGTAGCTAAGTAGGATGGGGAAAGATATCATGATATATATATTGTAAGTAAAGTGCACAAGCCTAAGATGAATCACATGAGTAATAATATAGAAGTCAATCGTTGTGGAAATATCCCAAGAACTGGGTGAACCACGTTACTTTTTTTGTCTAAATCTCTTTTAATGTGATTGTTCATGCCTATTCTATTTATGCATAACTAGATCTAGGTCTATTTATTAGATTATTGATGTGCAATAATGATGAAATCTATAGTGAATAGTTTATGTTGTAATCTGCATCACAATGGTGCTACATAAATAAGGTTTACTTATTAATCAAGGGAAAATAGACGTAGAATACTGGGCACCAGTAAAATAAGTAGGAATGAATATGATGATAGCCTCCCATCCCCTTGTCCCTGAAAAAACTTGGTTCCTATAGCCCCAATAGATGCCTCATGTGAGACTTCATTTGCATGCAGGTGATGCCAAAAGGGTCGGTGTCTATAGGGTTTGTTGGTAGAATAAACTAAATGTAGGGTCTTACAACTGCATGTTCCAACACTGGACAAGTGCCACTTATTTTACCTTGTCTTCATAGATATATCTTTACATATTGAAACATGTTATTCCATACCTTTGCCATTGAATGTTGTTCTTGATTTAGGTTCCTTGTTACTTCATCCAAGTCCATATATCTCTCATATGATGGATGAAAGAGATTATTGAAAATCAACCTCAAAGTGTACAATAATGCAAAATGACTAGCCAACTTATCCATCACATGCTACCCATTTAGTGGTACTTCAATCGTTCCAGACATACTATCGTAATTCCTCGTATAATCTGAGACCTTCTAATAGTTTTGTTTTGCATAGATGTCTCAATTTCCATCCCAAAATTTAAAAAATATGTTTTCTCTATGTTCTACATGAGTCTCCTCTTGGCCAAGACATTTTTGGAATCCATGATGATGTTGGTTATATCCTCCATATTTAGGTCTCTAATATCCTCCTTGGATATTCTATTTAAATACTTGATTATATTATTAGCCATTTCTGGCTTGCCTTCCAATTCTTAAGTTATTTTGTTGATGTCTTTGAAGACCACAATGATCAATTCAAGGTCCTCTTGAATAAATTTGAATTGGGACCAATTCTAAAAGAATTCATTTGATATTTTCTCCCAGATCATATGTTTGTCTCCCTTCAATACTACTTTTATTGTAACTTTGAGCTTTACCTGAGCCATTTCTTATTCAACTTGCTCTTTTACAACATTCACCTGACCTAAGAGTACCTCTCTACTTTTCTAACTCTATTATCCTAGGAATATTGAACTTGAGATTGTTTGTAATAGTGCCAAGGTCAATTTCCTTCACACTTAAGTTTTACATGACCTTGGATAGGCCCTCATTTGTGTCTAAAGGAATAAGCTACACTTTAGCTTCCTTAGATATCTATAAAATTTTCTCTTGTTTCTCCTTCACACTAATTTTATTCCTACAATATTTCCATAGTATTCCAACTTTCCATCCATATTTGGTTTTTTTGTCTTCTACTCATTAGTTTCCATATAAGAATGACAATCCAAAAATTTCCTTTTCCCTAGTAGCAATTCTTTATTTTGAGAAGTTTGATAGGGTTTCCTAGATCCCCTAATTGATCAATAGCTGAATTCTGCACTTCTTCCAGTTAACTCTTCCTTACCTATTCCCATGAATCTAGGTGGGCAGTTTTCTCTATAACATGGTTTGGTTGATGTTTATATGTAGGCCTCCTTGTAGAAATTAATCATATATCCATTTTATTTCTTTCTCAAATTCAAATTATTGTCACATCTCTTCAACAAAATTCAGAGCAGTCCTCAACTTAACCAGAAAAGGGCTCACTTATTTAGGCAGGCTTGAAAGTGATAACCTGCTTATGATGGAAAAAATGCAAGTGTTCTGATACAAGCCTCTACTTGATATACTCCAAGGAAAATATCCTAGGGGTCAAGAAATATAGCAACTTGTATGGTTCTCATTCAAAACCATGCATGATGACAACATGACATGGAGGTGATGTGGTGTTGTGGCCTCAACAACCCCCTTTTACTTTTTCTTTTAGAAGCGAAAGGAAAGGGACCCCCTACTAAAATTTCAATTATATTTCCTAATCCTGTATCTCTTGAGCCTAATGATATCCCTTTTCCTACTTTGAAGGAGTTGGGGGCATGGATTATTTTAGGGGCTAAATTTCGTTCATGGGATAATTTTGCATGGTTTTTCCCAAAAAATGATTCGCTCAAATTCTATAGGATAAAATTATTTTACCTTAAAAATCGCCAAAATTTTATACAAACTATATAAAATCCTTAGAAATTTGAGTATTTTTACAAAAATATTGTCAAACATTTATAGTTGCCATATGAAGGATTAGTAAGATTCACCAAGATTTCTACATTTTAAAATAAATTTCCATCCTTAAAATCATCCCTAGTCGGGGGTTTTATCTTGATGGATGATTGTGTTTGATGGGTGTTGATAATTCCTCTCAATCTGATTATTTCAAATGTCTTCATGATGCTTGTTGGACTTTTATATTTTTTGACATTTGTATGATGGACTTGAAACACTCTCTTTAGGCTTTTTGTTGATTTCGAGGTGATTGATGATAATATTTGGTTGCATGTCTTGATGTTCTATTTCATGTCTGGATGAGGTTGTGGTTGATTATTTGTTGATTAACTAATTCAAGTTCTGCATCCTCTTGCTAACATGTTATTTTTCATGACTTCATACTCAATCTCTCGCATACATATCCTACTCTTCTATTTAAAATTAACATATGTAGTCTTAAGACACTTGTTTACAGTCACCACGATATTTTTCAATAAACCTAACACTCTATTGTAAGTTGGTTTATAGGAAAGGAATATATTGCTTATTGTATTAGCTAATCTTATTTTGATTGCATGGATGATCTCATTCTTTTTTTTTCCAAGAGAAGGTTTGCATAAGGATTTTTTTTGCATGAACGCTTCAGCTTTGAGAAGCCTATAGGGAATCTGTTAACACTTTTCTAGAACCTTGACTTTGATCCTTACTAAGCTTCCCATTTTCCTATTTCCCTGAGGTCTTAAGATTCCAAGGCTATTGGAACCACCTTTCCTATAGACCTTTCCCCAAACCTCTTTGGATTGATCTCTACCAGATTCTTCTTTTAGACTTCCCTCTTTCCCAAAACCTAGGCCCAAGGCTTATCGTTTTTTCTCCTTCTTTTCCTCTAACCAAGTATCATAGTTTAATTTTTCCCATCGAGATATTTCCAATGACTATAACCATACTTAAATCCAAGTTCCAGATTGAAAGTTATGGCATCCCAAAGTTCCCTAAGTCTTCACTCACCTTTCCACCTCACTTCCACGTGGTTCCCTCTCACTTGTTCCATCCTATGTGGTATCAACATGGTGTTGATATGGCACCTATTACCTTTCCTCATTGTCATTAGGATATTCTTGCTTCATTTCCTCTTAGTCCTTCGATCACATTCCCCGATGATGATGTCATCAAGATTTCTCATTGTTAGGGCATCCTTCTATGTAGCACTTATACAATCTTGATCCATCTCCGACGATGATGCCATCCTCTGATAAATCCAATGTCTCTCGCCAATCAAATATCAATGGTCCTTATCTCCTTGGTGACTTTATTTGGTCGATAGTTAACCACCCCCAACCTCGCTCAACTTCCATGCTAGAATCCTAAAACACATGGCACTGCCACGACCTACCACCTGTCCTTCCTCTTTGTTGGTGATCCCTTGTCATAGGGAACTTCCTCATAACCTTTCTCTTGCTATCTGGAACTCCAATCGCCATTTCTCAACAATGAACCTTCCCCAAACAAACTACCTAGATCTCCTTACTCATGAGATCGATAGCTTCCAGTGGCTCTTACTATTGGCCCTTGACCAAGTTTTGGAGAACTTGGGTGACGTTTGACTGATTTTGGGACTTCGACAGGCAGGTCAAAGACAAAGCGCTAGGCGAAGTGAAGATCGCAGGATCTCACCTCCTTTTTGCAGGTTTTTTGGGTTTAGGTTTTATGTAACGGGTTATGGCATGTCAGCCCATGGGTTTACCCATGCTTTGGACCTTTTGTAATGTATAAATAGATATCTAGGTGATGTAAGAAAGTAGTGAATTAGTTGTGAATATTTGTGGCTTATTGCGGAGCTAGAGGCTTTGGGCATGCTATGTGTTAGGACTTGCATAGATAAGTGCAAGTGATTGTAAGAAGCCTGTGTGTAGATTGTAAGAAGGTTTTGTGCTTGAACCTAGATTGAGGAAGGATGATTTGGAGAGGTGCACGTACATCTCCTGTCATATGCAGAGTGGGTTCTTGAGGCTCTGTGCTTGTAGAATATTGAAAGAAGACAATAAATAAGAGAAGAGTTGGTGGACGTAGCCCCACACTGGGGTGAACCACGTATATCCTGTGTTGTGGTTGCTTTGTGCATTATAGTTTTTATGTTATTGATGTGATGTATGCTTAGTGCAATGATATATGTTAGATGCATCTGATATATGTTAGATGCATCTAATATAATATCTTAGTGCTTAGTACGAATGAATGTTAGATCTGATCTATTTCTATGTGCTAAGTGTTGGATGTATTAGATCTTGTTGAATACCGTGTTGTTCTGTAACTAGGGTTTCAACCTGTGATGCGAATAAGGGTTAAATTTTGATGAATGTTAAATGTTAAGTGCTCTGTTAAGGTATTGTAATCACAGATCTGTGTCCCAGCTAGGTTGTTGACATCTGAGTCCTGCAACCCCCTTGCCTCTACCTCGAGTGAGACTTCATCTACTTCACAGGTGTTGTTGAAAGGGATGATAGTTAGGGTTTTGTTGGTGCGTTGCTAAAGAGTTGAACCCTGGTTTTACCCCTGTGCCAAGAAATGGTTCTGTTGTCGGGACCTAAAATTGTGATTGCTAGGAAATTAAGAAAAGAGAAATCTATGTATGTAGATCTGCTTCCTTAGTGCGCAGTATTCTACTTTACTTATGAAGCTCTATGCTAAGAAGAGAAGTCTGATCTGAAGAAAAGAGGTAAGATATTGAAGCTTTGTGCTCTGATAAAGGTAAGATAAGGGGAAAATTTATTTCGAAAGAATGGATCTAGGTATGTTTAATAGATTTGGTCCTAGTCTGAAAACTAGGGTAAATCTAGAAGAAAGAAGACTTGATATGAATAGATCTGATAGAAATAATGAAAGATGTGTTATTCCTATGCATAGAAAGAATTGTTGGACTAACAAGTGGATGCAGGATCCTAGAAAGAATTTTTTGCAGACCCACCACTGTGATCCCAATGCGCATTACAAGAAAGGTTGGGGATCGTTCAAGAGAAAGAGAGGATTGACTCTTTGTTATAGTTGTAAGAGACTGAGACATCTTGCTAAGGAATGCCCTAGTAGAGGTCCTATTTTCCTTTGTTGTAAAGCTACTCGACATGAAGTTTTGGATTGCCCTATAATGATTGCTAAAGTTGAAAATATGAATATGAGACAAGAAAACCATGAGGAAGGCCAAGAGACTAAGAATATGCTCAAGAACTAGAAAGAATCAGAGGCTATATTATTGCAGATGAAAGAAACCCTGAATGATCATAGAGACACCAGTTTATTAGAGATATTAAAAGAGAAAGAGTGCATAGAAACAAAAATAGGAGACTTCGACATAGACTGTGTCCTGGATGAGGAAACATAGGTGAATATCATGACAGAAAGAACCTGGGAATTTTTTGGAAAACCCACCATAGTTCCTTTACTGGGAGGAATAAGATCGTTTAAAGGGAAGATGATAACCCTATGTGGAAGACTTACCTAGATACCTATGAGTGTTCATGGCACTTCGACAGAAGAAGAATTTGAGGTTGTTAAGTTTGTTGAGAACAATGCCCCATTTGTTATTTTGCTAGGAAAAACTTGGGTTGATAAAGATGAGATCCGAAGGGAAAAAGAAGAGGAAACTCTAGAACAGAAAAAGAAATAACTAAGAGATTCCATGGCTAGGAGAATATCATGCTTAATAAAATAGAAGGAGGACAAGTCGAAGAAACTAAGAGCTAGAGGCATTGCTATCAAAGTTGAATGGACGCAGGAAAGGTTAAGAAACTTATCCATGCAAGAGAGTAGAGCACTTACCCTAGAAAATAAAGAAGTATTACTCTTGAACCCTTCAAAAGAACCTCAGTGGTGCAAAGTTCCTATGCCAAGAGGAGATAAGAACAATAATGGAAAAAGGAAACCAGTAACTCAAATCATAGGAAAGAAAGATAGAAAGCTCAGCAAGAAGAAAGCAAAGCTAGAAAAATTGAAAGAAGTACCAGAGAGGACTTCACAGAAAGAAGGTTTGCAGAACTGGAACTTCATCGGGATATCAGAACAATGTAAATTGACACTTCGCCACGACGAAGAAATATGACCGTTGGAGGCGTCACGACCATTAGAATGGCTAGAAACACAGTTATTGTCGGAACGTTCTCCATTGGACCATTGGGACCGCACCACAATGGATGAAATTGCATTAATTAAGGAATTCCTACCTATTGGAGGGATCCGTTACGATGATGTCTATTTATCCCATCAAGAATTGCACCGTGAAAACTTTTTCCAATTTTGATTATTTGAGTTGATTATAACCACGCCATGATTATTGAGACCTCGCCACCCATGCTGTTACAGTGAGTTTTTGTTCACCGACCTGAGATATCAGATATCGAGTGTGCATGTCGGATGAAATTAGTGCAGTATAAAAATTCGTCAAAGAGATCCTAATAGACCTCATGGCCGAGAAGGTGATGTATACAAGTATCCAAGCCTCATCGACAAGAGGAGTGCAAGCATCGTCGTTGGCTGCTCATGGATCTGGACCATCCCGAGCTGCAATAGAGAAATGATCCAAGTAGCGTAATGACTTAGAGATTGTGAAGCTCATCCCATCTATCCTTCCCGACTACAACCCGCCTCTGGCTGGCGTGGTGAGTCGTGATAGCATTTCGAGGGACTTCGACTACACAGTCATCACTACGTACCTCTTGAAGGGAATATGCATAGTCATACCATAGTTGGAGAGGATTCCGACGTTGAAGATCAACGACTATAACTTAGGAGACTGCAAGAACTATGGAATGCTCACACCATACAATTATTTGACCAAGACAAAGGGGAAGAAGTCAAATATCATCCCCCATCCATGGACCATGGACATCGCGCGGTCCACCATACCGAACATAATGAAGATACCCCACTTTGGAAGGCACCAAGAGGTTAATGTGTGTGTTAAAATCCTATTGTCTTGCTTCCATGGCGGTTACCTATGGTTGTATAGGCATATCACAGTCGATCTGGCATTGTTCCATCGGATCACTGGATTAAGCATGCAAGGACCAAACCCGCAAGACTTTAATCTAGGGAAGGTTGTAGATTGCACCCTGGCACAGAGAATCAAAGATACCTATGGAGATGTGGAGAAGGGGAAGCAAGGCTACAAGGTATCCTCCATCTAGAATGGTGCAGTGTGCCTAGCCTGCTAATTGATCATTGGTAAGCTAGTAAGGAAGAACAAACCCATGTAGGTCAAGGGGTTCGTTGTTGACCTCGCGGGCAAATGAATTGAAGGGCTACAAATGAACTGGGCGAGCTACCTCATCAACCAGTTAGAGAAATATTGTCATGAAGCTCAGGATCAGGGCTATGAGCTCCATTTTCATAGGTTGTTGATCCTCATCACCTTCATTTCTTGGGAGATTTCGGAAGGTGCGACCTTCCTTGAAATTGAGCCAGTTGAACCCTTAGCTATGAAGTTCACTACGCTCCGGTATTTGAACGACATGGCTAAATAATGGTAGCCAAACACGGTGTTCCACACCTATTACCTGTAGTTGAAGAGGGCCCTCATATGATGTCGAACACTCTGGATAGGTTCAAGCCAATTATGAAGTTCCACGCAGATAGACATTTTATTTATATCTTTGCACATGGAGATGAACATAAAGAAGAGCTTCAATCCTACTACAAGTTCACACAGGAGGACCTAGAAGAAATAACTAAGGAATGGCCTACAGAGATCCTTATACCAGTCAACCAGGCAGAACTGTCTGACCTCGACCTCATTGGAAGTCCTGTGGTCACTCATGAAGAGTATGATGCACCCAACATTAGCAAGAAGAAAAAGAAGGAAGATGTATAGGAAATAAACAACGCATCAGAAGAGATTGCATTAGATTCACCTAGCAGAGGAGGAGATGACGAAGTGGACAAAGAAAAGAAAGAAGGGGAAGAAGACAAGCAAAAGCAGGGTGAAGTGACACCACCTAGGAACCCCCTTGAAGAGGCAGAGACGTCCAAGAAAAGAAAGGTTTCCCCAACGAAACCTACATCGTAAAAGAATTCAAAAGCTAGTAAGCCCAAGTTGCAGATTGTGCTCACGGTGGATGACATCAACCTCATCATTCGTCATATCAAATACATCAGAAGATATTTTATAGCACAATAATCCATGTATGATCGCATTGAAGAATATCTTAAAGGAATACAACAGGCTCTCCATTCAAGCCGCACAGTGCCTACTGCACCATTGTCAGCAGGGAACATAGAAGTAGGAGATCAGTCTACCCAGCTATGCAGGATAGCAGATGCAACGAAGGCTCACCTTCGTCGTGTCCAGGAGGAAAAGGAACAGGCCATAGAGGCCCTGAAGCAAGCAAAAAAGGAAGCCATAGAACAACATTGGGTTGCGCAGCAAGAAAAAGACAACCTCCAGGCAAAGTTTGCAAAGGATAGAGCGCATATCTAGAGGGAGAAAGAAAATTTGCTCACATAGCAGATTGGAGTTAAAGAAACAGTCACTAGAGCACTTCGCTCTGTGATGGGCTTAGAGCAGATGGAAGACAAACCAGTGGAGAATCAAGTGGGAAGGCTTGGCGAAGCCATTCAATAACTCCAACAAAGAATAACAGAACTAGAATTACAGATAGTGCCAAGCACTCTGTAGGAAGTGCGAGATCTAAGAGAAGAAATTGCGAGGAGAGCAGTTGAGAGAATCAAGGCATTAGCCTTGGAATGAAAACAACTTAGCAGTCGAAGTGCGCAGACCTACGAGCACCTTGCAGAGGACCCTAAGCTCAGGACACTAGAGTCACATCTTTAGGAGGCCAAACAGCAAGAAGCAACAGTGCAAGTGAAATTGAAGCTACTATCACCAGTCGAGAGGATGAAAAGATCCTAGGAACAATGCATGGTTCAACAACAGGTGCATGCCATTCATAACAAGGTCATGCAAGTAACCCAAAGACTCCAGGCAGTGCAGGATGAAGCCTGCACACTTTTTGAGGAGATTGAAGGACAAGGTACATAGCTAGAACAAGTAGTCACCTCAGTTGAACAATGATTGGAAGGACCTGTCACTGAGAAGGTCATTCAAGAGTTCATCGAGAAGGAGGCTCTGGCTAAGCAGCAGGTCGAAGAATCTCGAGCCAAGATCGAGGCCTTTGAGGTAGAGTTACCTAGATCAAAGTGACTCGGGATGAGTCACGGGTGAGTGTTGGGAGCCTGTTGGCCCTAGACCAAGTTTTGGATAACTTGGATCACGTTTGACCGATTTTTGGACTTTGAAAGCTGGTCGAAGAGAGACCGACAGGCGAAGCGAAGATCACGGGATCTCGCACCCTTTTTGTGGGCTTTTTGGGTTTAGGTTTTATGTAACGGGTTATGTGATTACGACCCATGGGTTTACCAATGATTTGGCCCTTTTGTAATGTATAAATAGATATCTAGGCGATGTAAGAAAATAGTGAAATAGTAGTGAATATTTGTGGCTTAGTGCGGAGCTAGAGGCTTTGTGCATGCTATGTGTTAGGACTTGCAAAGATAAGTGCAAGTGATTGTAAGAAGCATGTGTGCAGATTGTAAGAAGACTTTGTGCTTGACCCTAGCTCAGAGAAGGAGGATCTGGCGGGGTGCGCGCAGATCTTCTGTCCTATGTGGAGTGGGTTCTTGAGGCTCCGTGCTTGTAGAAGATTGAAAGAATACAATAAACAAGAGAAGAGTTGGTGGATGTAGCCCCACACTGGGGTGAACCACGTATATCCTATGTTGTGGTTTCTTTGTGCATTATAGTTGTTATGTTATTGATGTGATGTATGCATAGTGCAATGATATAGGTTAGATACATCTGATATAATAGCTTAGTGCTTAGTAATGTGAATGAATGCTAGATCTAATTTATTTCTATGTGTTAAGTGTTGGATGTATTAGATCTTGTTGAATACTGCATTGTTCTGTAACTAGGGTTTCGACCTGCGATGTGAATAAGGGTTAAGTACTGATGAATGTTAACTGCTAAGTGCTCTGTTAAGGTATTGTAATGACAGATCTTTGTCCTAGCTAGGTTGCAGACATTTGAGTCCTGCAAACCCCCTGCTTCTACCTTGGGTGAGACTTCATCTGCTTCGCAGGTGTTGCCAAAAGGGCCTCCTTGTTGTTTAAACCCCAGGCCTCCTTGTTGAAACCCCATCACTTGGACACACTGATAGGCTTCCCCCTTTACCAATGGTCAATATTCAGTGCCATGGCCTCCACTTTTAACAACCCACTCTAATCAAATGTAATCATAAGATGCCACATGTCACCCCTCAGGACACGCTAGCTACCACGATGACATCCTAGGAACCCTGACCCGTGGAACGCCAACTTGTCTAAATACCTTTAGTTTTTTCCATTTTGTAATTATATTAAAATCATTTTATTTTATTTACTTTTCTTTATTTAATAAATATTTCTATAAATGTTTGATTTTGATTTTGGATATTTATTTGATTTTATTTATTTTGTAAATATTTTTATTTATATTTTATTTGCATATTATTTTATTTCATTTTAATTAATTTCATTATTTTATTCTTTGTAAATTATTTTTAATTCATACTAAATAAACAAATCATGTAACTAAGACCTAGGATGTAATGTGGTTTTGTACATATATTCATTTTTAATTTAAATATTCTTTATTTTATTTTTGTTATTTTTAATTTATTAGTTTTTTATTCAAATTTCCTAATGTGTACATATTTTAATCTTTTTATCCTTTCTTTTTTATTCCTATTTTTTAAGCCTTCTTATAATATAAAGATTTCTTAGAAAATAAGAATTTCCTATTAGAGATTTCTAAAAATACATTTTTTTAACTTTTTTTTTTTTTTTTTT
>ML781096.1:196111-227586 GCA_009831015.1 Picea engelmannii | reverse complement strand
TAAAATAATAAAAAGATTCAAAAAAAAAAACATAATCCAATGTTTTATACATTATGAGATTAAATAATATAAAATAATAATAATAATAATTAAAAAAAAAATATCGACTTGCCATCACACTTTGATGGTCGAAGTTCAATAACCATGCCTTACCCTTCCTCTCCGACCATGGCACTCCGAGTTACTGGTGAGAGTGGACTCATCTCATCGGAGTTCACCTAGCTCCCTCCACCTTGTCACTACGACCACTGAACTTTGAAAGCCCATGCCCTCATAAACCCTCTATGCACGCATTTCCATGTGCATGTGGGGTGTATTATTTGCCTTGTTTTTAAATTCATTTTTTAATTGTTTCTTTTATTCTCATAATTTTTTTTATTTTTTATTTATTTTTATTATTTTTATTCTATTTTAATTAATTTATTTTATTTAGTATTTATTGTTTAGTTTTTATTCTTATTATTTTATTTTTTTAATTTAATTTGTACTTTATTTTTTCATGAATTTATAATTTCTCGCAAATTAAATGAAAAATAAACTTGAATTGGTTTAATGATTAAAAACATATGATTCTTTGTTAGAAGTATAGTTTCGAGTTCAGTGGGAGTAGCATAATTGTTATTATTTTATTGGTTTTAGCCTTGGTAATTTTTGTTTTTTGTTAATGGGGGTAATTGGTTTATTTTTCTTTAATTTTTTAAATGAGATTAGAGTAATGATTCTCTCATTAGTTTTTGTTAATTATTGTAAATAAATGTAAAACTAATGTAAATATTTTCTTATTTTCATTTATTTATTTATTTTAATTATTTTTTTAATGTTAAAAGAATAAAAATTAAAAATTAAATAAAAAGAGAAAATTAATGAAGATTATGTTGCAAGTCGTGGGTCTCGTGACACCTAGGTGCCAAATCAGACTATCCATAGAGGTTGAGCCATCTCATTGCTAAATGTTGGTTTCTTGTGCAGGTGGAAATTTTCTTTTGTGGGCTCAACAATCAATGGTCTAGATTAACCCATGTGATTGATCAATGGTTAAGTGACGATTTTTAAACAACCATAACTTTCACTACATGTGTCAAAATGAGGCCCGTGATACCTTGTTAGAAAGGTATCAAACAAAGAAATGCAGAGATATAAGTCTCCATGCCTAAAAACTAATAGAAGGCATCAAAAATGTGAAAAAAAAGTAGACCACAGATTTGGGGGGGAAATTGCTCACACCAACTTCAAATAATTGTATCTGGAGCTACGAGAAACTAAATCAAGCCCAATGTTAGGATGTTTAGACTCTTAGGAGTTAGTTAAGATCTACTTGGTCTATTGTTCCATTATGTAAAAGTGTATTTCTTAGTGTGTTCTTTAGTATGCATTAGTATGCATTTTTAGTTAGGAAATCTAACGGTCAAGATATGTTCTCGACATAGAGTGATCTAATGGTTCATATTCTCCTTGATCTTAATGGCCATTGATATGTAGCTTAACACACGATTGGTCCATGATATCTATTTAAATATCATGGAGGATCATTTTTCGATGATCAATTGTGTGAAACTGTCTTGTAAATTCTTTGTGTAATCTTTTTATTTTGCATTAATAAACGATTGCAAGTGGTCGCGATGGTTGAGGCCATGGATGTTTCCCTGTAGGGGTTTTACCATGTCAAAACATCGGTGTGTTGATTTCTGATCTAGTTGTGTGAGTGGTTATTGAAGGTGTTCGTCCTCTATTGGAATACCTGTGTTGTCAAAAAACTAGTGCATACTAAATAAACAAACTAAGAAACACATGTTTACCTAACAACACATTCGACCACGTAGATCTTAACTAACTCTTAAGTGTCTAAATATCCTAACATCCCCCCTTCAGAACAACTTGGGATAGGATTGAAGAATTTACAATAGTGACACAATAGGATAAGACGGAGGCATTAGAGCCTATGCCCCAGAGGGCTTGATGGAAAGATGAAGTAGAGAATAACATGCTAGGATAGCAAGTTCTAGTAGATTAAGAGTAGAAAAGGTCCAAAAGTGCATAACACAGATAGAACCTGAATCTGATTTAAGAACTGACTATGAAGACTTCAAGAAGTCATATCTCAAGATAGAAGCAATGGAATTTAGCCAGAGATAGCTCAATGGAAAGATGAGACAAAAGAGAAAAATCCAGAAGGATCATAATCAACAAGTAGAAGCTAGAAACACCTAGAAACTTTCAAGGAACAAAAGATAATGCAAATAGACAAACGAAATGATTGTTTTTAAACAAATATCATTTGTAAATGGTCTGAGGATGAAAATAATGACACATGAGTCTGTTCATTTTCTTTTTATAACACTCACATGTTCATTTTCAAAATGTGAAAAAATAAATGAAAAGAAAATGAAACGATCAGTCGTGAGAGTCATGAGAATTGAAGAGTCACTCTCTTGTCTTATAAAATAGAACTCATAGAATAGAGGGAGGGATATTTCCCTTTTTAACAAAAGATGGTAATATTACTTCTGAGGAATAAAGAGAAGGAGGCATTTCGAAGTCATAATTGTTTGCAAGTGCTGGTGGGACTATTCTACACTTGTATTTATTGATTTAGTTTTCTGGGTATTGAATATGTGAACTATTTTTGTGCTTAGTATCTAGAATCCTTATGATGTTGTGATTTCTTATGAGTGCATGGATGATGTTATAGATTTCATTTTCAACTATTTGAGACAATTTATGCAATATTATTTTTCTAACATGTCTAGGTTGTCATGAATTAATTCTATTGTTTAGATGTTTTCTTTCATTGTACTCATTTCTATTAGTTTTGATCCCTTGATAGGTTAGAATTAGTTACATTAGATTAGTTTTCTCGTAGTTATATTAGTCTTAGAATTAATTAGAATTCTTTGGGGAAAGTATCCTATCTATCATTTTTTTCTTATTTTAATTCTGAGTGGCATCGAGGCCCATATACTCATGGGAAACACTACACTAAACGAGAGTAGGTCTGATTGGGAACTTCCATCCGGAATTTTCCCTCATCTTCTTGACATGCCATTTGGATGTGTCAACATAAATGATGCTAGAAGGAGGGACAAATGACGATATGATCATGTGGAGTCATTCTTGTTCATTTGTTTTTTAATTTACTAATGGCTCCATCCCATATCCCTTTATGGAGGTTATTTTCTGGTACACTACCTCCTAAACCTCCTAGAAATATTTTACATTTCTTTTTGCAACTTAGATTTGATGGTGAGAGTGAAATATCTGCATCTAAACATGCTTTACATTTCTAGGAATTTTGTGGCTCTCACAATATTACTGATGGAAATATCATTTGTAGGTTGTTCACTCTCACTTTTTTAGACTGGATTAAGAGCTAGTGTGATACCTTACTGACATCCTCTATTCACACATGAGAACAATTCATGCATGAATTTTTGCATGCTTTTGAGAATTATTATTATGACAATTTGTGTGCAGATATTTTAGAGCTTAAGAAGAATGAAGATAAATCCATTAAATATTTTGTTATCAAATTTACTCATATTTTCTATAGGTTTCCTTTGGATGAAAGGCCCTCTAACCATGATTTGATTTCCTTCCTAGTTTCTCTTACTAATGAAACATATAATTCAATGGATGAAAAATATAAATCGTGTCTTAATATTTCTTCACATGTTGATTTAGATTTAAATGAAAACATTGAAAATGATAATGGTTTAGATGGAATTCATATGTCTAGATATTTATTTATTGTGGGGGATATAGATCATATAGAGAATTATTTTCCAGAATAAATATATGTGTCCTCTCATCACTCCATTTCCCCTTTCTTTCTTTGTAAAAAAAAGGAGACCTATTGTGTTGTAAATTCAAGTTCAATTTTTTCTGTAGTTGACCAAGAGGGGGGTTTTCCTGGTGATAATGGGACACTTCGGGTTACACCGATGTTTATTTCAAGTTCTCATTGTCTCATCTCATCTTTTTCATCACAAGAAATGGAGGAGGGAGCTATGGAGAAAAATTTAAATGTTGATCATTTTGTGAATGAAGAAAATTTGGACACTCATGAAATGAATTATTCCTCGCCCATGGATAATTTGGAATTAGTTCCTCTTGATTTGGATTGTCCCATTGTTACAAGGTATCCTTGTATAACTGACATAGAGAAATCATTTTTTCCTATTTATGATGGATTATTTATTGAGACTTGTGTTCTGAGGATTCTTTTGATTTGCTTCCCACTTCTAACCATGAGTATGCTATGCAATATATTTAAGATTCTAATATTGTGCATGATAATAAAGATCATGTTGATCATATCACTCAAGGAAAAGAAATAAACATACAATACATACCTCTTGTATCACAAACACCCACTCCTTGTTTACAATAGAAAAACCATGTTGAAGATGAACATGTTGGTTGTGAAACCATTCCTAGTGTGGAGACCACCTACCCACAATCAATGGTTGATGTTCTTAAAGAGGAGAAACTACCATTTAGGGAGTCACTTTCTAAAAATCCCTCTTGTTATAGAGAAGATTTTCATTCTTTGAATTCTTCCACTTATTTCTATTTATATCTTGATCTTTTTAATGGTTTAACTTTGCAAGAATCTACCCATTGTTCTATTCAAATAAATTCAATGGGGTCAACCCTTTTTGAACTACTTGATGGTGGTAATGTGCATATGGAAGATAGAGAGGATGAGGCCTCTTCCCATGAATTTATTACAACTATGCCTTATCAGCTTTTCCATGGGATGAAGAGTATTATGTAGCAAATGTTTCCCAAAATATGTCTTCTTCTTTTTCTTCTTCACTTTTTATAAATAATAAATATTTGTGTTCAAGTATCTCTTTATTGAATCTTGTTGATACTAGTGGAGCTCACCATTGTTTTGAAATTATCTCTCATAGCATGGTTGGTCCTAACCCATGCATATCATATGATCTCACTAGTCCATCTCAAGTAGATGGTTACTTGAATTGTGAGTTCAAGGAGGCTTGCCATGATAATGAGACACTTCGGTCTACACTCATGGTTATGTCATGCCCTCATTTTTTTCGTTTGTGTTCAAGGATAAATAAATTTATTGGCATGAAAATTCTCTCACCGATCACACCTCACATGAATTCTATGCATAGTTCTCACCCGGTATGCCACTTTCCATTGAAATCCTTCTATAAATTCTATGGTAGTAATGGTAGATTTGATGAGAGAATTGAAGCATGGTTGGAGGAATCATATTGTTATAATGTTCCCATGAATTATCACTGACATATTTCTAATATAGTGGATAGAGTTTATCATGTTTTAATTTTTCCTATATTTACTCTATTTTTATTCCAAATGTTGTTACTCATATCTTGTCATGAGCATATGTGTGTAGGCTTGGGATTACTTGGATGTATACACTAGCACTATGACTTTATATAGTTCAATTTTCATCCATTTTAGTGTAGAGTAGGATTAGGGTAGAATAGAAAAACTCTTTTCCTTTGCATAGTTAATCCTTGCCTTCTAATTTTTAATTAGTTTTATGTTTGCATTTTCTTTTCATTACTGTTGGTTGATCAATAAATGAATTTTCAGCAGAAGTGGAGAGAAATAAAAGGCTTACACATTAATCTGCCCTTGATTGGATTCTTCAATTAAATTTTGATATGGGAAAGATTTACTTTATCTCATCCTCAGATTTTTTCCCATGTGTTTGGTAATTTTTAGATCACTAATTTCATGCATGATCATAATGTCAAATCTTGTCCAAGCATGTTTTCATCTTACAAGTGGAATACTTTAAAATGAAGGTACTATTTAGTTCCTCTTGGGATGAAAATGAGCACTCAAAGATATCCAATTGTCATATGAATATGATTTTAAATAGAATATTTTTCTTGATGGAATTTATTATGAGCGTTGATATTTATGTCCCACACACATTAATTTTAAATTCTGAGTATTAAAATTCTTCCCATCTAAAATTCAAGCCACTCCAAATCCTTGTAATCTCCTTTTATGGTTATTTTTCCTTTGGTTTGGAGTTATCCAAATCTTTTCTTTCACATCCACTCTTTTCTTTGATCACTTTCAACCAATATGATTTTTTCTGTTTAGACCATTTTAGCACAATGAACTTATCTAATTTTTATTTTGTTTTTATTATTTTCTATTAGCACTTTTAGTTTTAATTTCCAAGCATTGGATGCATATATCTTATGTTATTTTCAATTAGTTTTCAAATAGTATTTTCCTCTACTATCTTGTGGCTCTCTTCACCAAAGTTTCCTCTCATACACAACAACAAGAGACATTCATTCACACTGTCTAGATGTATTTTTTGACAATTCTAGACAACCTAGTCATTTAAATCTTTTGTTGATATCTTCTTTAGAAAATTACCTAGGAGCCAATATTTCTCAGTATCTTTAGAAGATATCTACGATTGAAGTTTTATGGTCTTGTTTTCTTAATTTTATTGATTCTGATTTCAGTAATAGGACACTGTGTTGAGGGATTCACATCTCACAACAATTGATGGAACTTAGTATCTTGTTGAAGGAAATAGTGTGGGAAAGCACCTAGTGCTTATCTCTCAAGAAGAAGGATGTGACAATTAACTAAATGAACAGAAGATGAATACTTGATGACTGCACGGACCTTTACAAAGAGTTTTATGACATCCCATTTAGTTTAATTTTACATTAGCTTAGCATTTTTTTCTTAGGATTAGTTTTAATTTTCGGTCTTTACTTTTCTTTTTAGTTTTAATTTTTTCTTTAATAAGTCAATCATTTAAGATAAGGATTTCTTCCCTAATTGTATAAGAGCTAATCACACCATTATGTTTTGTAATGCAGGTTGGGAAATGGCTTGTGTGACCAACAACTCAAAATATTTTCTATTGAAATGAAGACAACATAAGGAAGTGTTAATCTAAACTTGGATGCTCAGATTCCTTTGTGACATTTTTGAATTAATAAATCAAGATTGTCACCAACTTAACAACTAATTAGAAATGTCTTTTCTCTCATTAGTATATTCCGATCTTGATTTCTGATCTAGTAGAGGTTTGGAGTCATTTTAATGATTATTTTGATAGCCTCCATAACTGTCAATTTTTTCCTCTTTTACCTAACAAATTGAATTACTGGGATCTATGTGAGTAATGATTATCTTTTGTAGCAAAGAGAAAATGGAGCTTTGGTGAGAAATATGAAATGAATTTTTTGTTGGAGATTAATTATTTTCAAATTTCAAAGGAATGGATCATGTCATGTAATCTTGAGAGCTTATGGGTTTATGGGTGTTTCATGTAATTGGTTTTGAAATTTTGTTTTGACTAAGCATCTACACTAACCCATTTTGCTAGATTCTCGAAAAATTGTTTTGCTTCACTAAATGAAAGAAATTGCATATGACAATTGGATTGGAGAATTATGTCACAAATATTTTACACTAGATCATCAATTCTTGTAATCTAGTTTGTTTTTTCATTTCAGATCAAAAACTTTGGGAGTTTTTTCTATTGGGATTGATATCGAATTGTTACCATTTCTTGATTGGTTATTTCCCTTGGATTATTTTTTGAGTTTTCATTGAAAACACTCTCAATATTTCTGTGATAGATTTGTTGGTTGTTATTGGATTTTCTTCTTATTTTTTATCCTATTTTCTTTCTCTTTTGATGACTGACAGTTTAGCTTTAGATTCCTTTAGTTCAATTTTCTTTTTCATGAATTTGATTTCTAATTTTAGTCATGTTTTTTTCTTGTACATGTTGATTCCATCTTCTGATATGACTATTGGGATTTCTATGAGATGATATGACTACCTTGAGGATTACTCTTTAAATTTGAGTAAGGGGGATGGTCCAATTTTGGTCACACACTGAAGAAATATTTTACAAGTCATAAGATGCATGGGTTGCTCTATCTGAATGAACATTCATGAATTTTTTAGTTGTAGGTATGGACCGATAGTTATGGTGGAACACACATATCTGTTGAACGTACCATGATAATCCATAAGTATATGAAAGTGTCTATCCACTCGCTTTTTTGAGCTCCATCCACTTCACATTAATAAAATGGCCAATACTGTGATGATTTTTGGGGAGACCTATGGGTTAAACTAAAATGCATAACATCTACTTAGCAAATCAAAGTAACTCTCATATTACCCCACTTTCTTCACACCCTATGTGCATATGCATATCTATATCTAAAATCTAATGGTTGAGAATATTCTGAAATAGAAAAGGAAGTTGAAAGCACTATTGATAGTGTGGGAAGTACAAGTAAATTCGTCAGGGCTATGGATGCATGTTGGAAGTGGGGCTATGATTTTATGGTACTGAGGCATATTTGTAGAGGATATGGATGCTTGCTAGCAGTGAAGCAATGCCGGGAAAATAGAGATGAGGAACACACTTATATAGATGCTTTCTTGTTAATAAAAGTGAAAACCCATGGTTGAACCAAAGACAATCTGAAGTTTGCAACCGGTAAAATAACTTATATCATTAATTAGATCTTTGAAAAGGGTGTGTTAGATTACAAGTACTATAAATATTGGGTTATATATTTTAAAATTTTGCTGTCATTGTGGTACCCATGACTATTGGAAAATTGTCTGCAATTTGTTGAACTTATCTTTAAAATTCAGATATGAAGTACAAGCCTTAGATTTATATTGACAAATATAACCGATTCTTCCATTTTGTCACTATTTTTTGTGGCTGGAACAACCCCCCTTTACTTTTTATTTTACAAACAAAAGGAAAGGAACCCCATACTAAAATTTCAATCCTATTACCTAATCCTCTACCACTTGAGCCTATTGCTATCCCTTTGCCTACTTTGAGGGAGTTGGGGGATTTATCTTGATGGATGATTGTCTTTGATGGGCACTGGTCATTCTTGTCGATCTGATGATTTTAAATGTCTTCGTGATGTTTATTAGAATGTTATATTTCTTGACATTTGTATGATGGAATTGACACATTGTCCTCATACCTTTTGTTGATTCTGAAGTGCTTGATGATCATATGTGGCTACATGACTTGATGTTCTATTTCATGTCTTGGATGAGGTTGTGGCTAATTATTTCTTGATTGACTAATTCAAATTATGTATCCTCTTGCTAACATGTTATGTTTCATGACTTCATACTCATGCTCTCGCATACATATCCTACTCTTATGTTTCGAATTAGCATATGTAGTCTTAAGACACTCATCTACAGTCACCACACTATTGTTCAATAAACCTAACACTTTCTTGTAAGTTGGCTTAAAGGAAGGGGATATCTTGTTCATTGTATTGGTTAGTCTTCTTTTAATTCCATGGCTAATCTCATTCTTTTGTTTTTGTAGGAGAAATTTTGTAGAGCCACTTTGTGCACAAGACTGCTCCAACCTTGAGAGGCCTGTGGAGAATTTGTTGATCCTTTTCTAGAACCTTGAATCTAATCCTTATCGAGCTTCCCCTTTTCTTGTTTCCCTAAGGTCCTGAGCTTCCAAGGCTATTGGATCTACCTTTACTAAAGACCTATCCCTAAGCCTCTTCATATTGATTTCTATCAGATTATTCTTTTGGACTTCCCTCTCTCCCAAAACCTAGGCCCAATTCCTATTGGGTTTTCTCCTTATTTTCCTCTATTATTTCCTCTAACAAAATATCATATTTGGATTCTTCCCAAAGATATATTTCCAACGACTATAACCATACTTAAATCTGATTTCTGGATTGAAAGTTATGGCATCCAAAAGTTTCCTAAGTCTTCACTCACCTTTCCACCTCACTGCCACGTGGCATCCACATGATTCCCTCTCACTTGTGTCATCCTACATGGTACCAATATGGTGCTAATGTGGCACCCATTACATGTCCTCATAATTTTCTAGATCTACTTGCTTCATGTCCTCCTGGTCCTCCGATCACACTCCCCGACAATGATGATGTCAAGATTTCTTTTCGTCAGGGTGTCCTTCTCCCTAGCACATGGGCGCTCCTGACTCCATCTCCGATGAGGATGCTCTCCTCTAATAGATCCAATGACTCTTTAAAGCCATAGATCAACGATCCCTATCTCCTCAATGACTCGAGTTAGCCGAAAGTTAACCACCCCCAACCTCACTCTGCTTCCATGCTGGCATCCTCAGATACATGGCACTATAAGGACCTTGTTACACATTATTTTGGTCACCCCAATGATCCTTTTATAGCATGTGTTCATGTTCCTAAAAGAGCCTTTATTCATGAGAAAAGTGATTGGATTTCTCTTCTCAAAAACCCTATTAAATAAGATCGTCACAGGCTGCACTATACGCAGGATGCGGCGATGTCTGATCACTACACTCCACTCTAAAACTGGTTTGCGATGTCGCCACAGGCTGTCCTAGAGCTGGGGTGCGGCGATGATAAAAGACTAAGAAAAGGTCGAGCTTCATGAAATTTCTAGAAGGGGATCTTCTAGAAGATGAGGTGGCTTCTGAATAGAGGGGATCTTACTCACTTCTCTGATTTGGTGGGATCATCCAAATCTCTTTAACCATCTCTCTTTCCCCTATATAAAGAGGGATTTCTCATGGAAAAGGCTAATGTTAATGAAGGTTGAATAGGCTAAGAATTGTGTGAGGAATTCTACTTTAGTTCATGATTAAGGGTTTCATCTTGGTTCTTCAAGTCATTGTGGATCTTCTTCATGCAAGTTTGGAGCAAGTGTGTGTTGGAGAAAAGGGCCATTGAAAGGGGACCTTGCAACATCAAGGCTTTTGGTTGTATCTTCCACTTTTTACTTAATATAATGCAGTGACATGTTTCTTTCCCATAAAACCACTCTCGTTTTATTGTATGATTCCTTGATCACATGCATAAGTTTTCATTGAGTATACTATTGTTTCTTTCACTTTGGTTGGTTTGTGTTCCCTTGCAGATCCAATATCACAAGAGCACCAGAGTGGAGCGAGGACAACAAAGATATAAGGAAGCGATATTTAAACAGTATCTTGCTCATCTCTTGTTTGATAGTATATTCAATGATTAGAGCTTAGGGAAAGCGTTATGTCATGTCTTGTTTTGTTCTAGATCTAGGTGGATCTAGGGAGATTAGTTTATGTCTACATTTACTGATTAATCCAATAGCAGACCTGACACCCATCATTCCTTGTTGTCGAGTGCTTCCTCATAACCTCTCTCTTGCTATCCATACCTTCGATCACAATTTCTCAACAATGACCCTTCCCCAATAGAATGACCCATATCTGCTTTCTCGCTAGATCAATAGTTGTAAGTGGCTCTTACTCTTCCTTATCATAAAAAATCCTTTAGTGTCATTGATCCATTTTCATCAATGATCCTTCATCGTCGACGATCCCTTGTCATCGACGGTCTCTTTCCATTGACACTCCTCACCATCATTCCTTTCCCCAATGATGACACTTCTAGATATGACAATCCATATCTCATTTTCATCACCTTTGAGGAATCAATGATCCTCATGCCTCTTTATCGTCGGAACCCCATCACTTGGACACTCTGATAGCCTTCCCCTTAACCAACGATTAAGATTTAGTGCCCTGGCCTCCACTTTTAATGACCCACTCTAATCCCATGCAATCATAAGTTGCCACATATCACCCCTTAGGAAACGCTAACTACCACGCTGGCATCCTAGGAACCCTTACCCGTGGAATCTTGACTTGTCTAAATACCTCTAATTTTTTCCATTTTGTAATTATATTAAAATAATTTTATTCTGTTTATTTTTCTTTATTTTATAAATTTTTCCATAAATGTTTGATTTTGATTTTGTATATTTTCTTTATTTTTATTTTAAATTTTAAATTGTATTTTTGTTGTTTTTGTTGTTTTGTTAATATTTATATTTATATTTTATTTGTTTCATTGTATATTATTTTATTTTATTTTAATTAATTTCATTATTTTATTCTTTGTAAATTATTTTCACGCAGAAAAAGTTGTCTCACTGCTATTCTAATAAGAATCAAGTGAAACTTTCAAAAATACATGGCATGCTTACATTGTGCTTTGTCCCTATATTCCTCAAAACATGCTAAAGAAAAGTCCATGAGTTCTTCTATACTTATCTTCGTCACAAAAAACTAAAACATCCAAAATTTATGCATTCTTGTCCACATATTTACATTAATTCCATCAAAACATAAGTGTGGCCTAAAATACTATGACCACAAGTACAACATGTATCTAATACATAGGGATTATGTCGGCATCAGCAACTACTCCTTCAACCAACTCCTCAATAAAAAACCACCTGGGAGGACAATTCAAGGCTTTTTTGGAAAGTTGATCAATAACATAGTTGAAATTTCTGTGAACATGCATGAAGTTGAGTCTTTCAAATTTGTCTTGTAGTTTTCTGATCCTCTCTTGCCAAGGACTAAGATATAAACAATTCGGTTTTGTTTCACCTTTTATCCAATCTATAGTTGATTTAGAATCTCCAACGACCATCAAACTGTTCAAAGATAGCAGAGAAGCAAGATGTAATAGTCCCCATAATCCTAGGAGCTCAACATTCATATTATTCCCTTCTCCTCCTACAAAATATTCTTTGAAAATGTGGTCGCTGATTAATTTAAGGCATATACCAATGCCACAACTATTTCCCGTAGCAACACCATCGAAGAAACCAATAGGTGAATCATCGAAATATACTGGACTGAGGATATAATCAAGACTGTCAGGCTTTGTCTCAACATGAAATTACTGGATAGACAGAAGAAGTTTTTTTCCTATGGTTGAATGTTGTCTAGCACAATTCTCGAATAACACCTTATTCCGATACTTCCAAATACCCCAAATCACAAGGAAAGGAATATGTCTCAACCTTGGATATTTAATGAACCATTTAAGGAGATTATCTTCCAATCCGTTTTCTCCCCACTCATCATAAATCATCAGATAAGAAAAGACCTCTTTCCAAATAAATTTAGAAATAGTATAATGAATAAAAAGATGATCAATTGAGTCTTCATCATTGAGACATAAGCTGCATGTTGTAGGCCCAATTCCTCCTCTACATTGATAATTGACACTTGTAAGTAAACTATCCATCAGACATAACCATATAAAACAAATGATCTTACTCAAAACATTAACATGCCAAATGGCCTTGAATAACCATCGTTTTTCTCCCTTTAAATTGGAAAATAAAATGGACTGGTAAGCTAGCTTTACAGTGACAGTTCCCAAAGCTCGATTCCATGACCATACAAGCTTGTCATAGGATTAATTTAAAGAGATGCCATTAGTTCGTAGAGAAAGGATGAAGTTGTCCTATTCCAAAGCCAGATCACCTGATAGCTTAAGATGCTTAGAGTCTATCCAAATTGTTGAGTGTGTCGATCCATTAGGAAGAGCAGCTTGAGCCAGAGAATAAATATTCAAATTATGAAGATGGGAAATAAGGGAAGTTGAAAGAAAACACGAGTCGTTCCCTCCAACAAAGGCATCCATGCCTAGAGTTATTTGTTTACCATAACCCACACTCCAGGCCGTCCACCTCAATATAATTGGCATAGCTGACATAAGGTTTTTCCAAACGACTGAAGCAACAAAGTATTTGTAAATTATTTTATTTCTTTTTAGACGGATAAAATAATTCACACTAACTAAACAAATCATGTAACTAAGACCTAGGATGTAATGTGATTTTGTACATATATTCATTTTTAATTTAAATATTATTTATCTTCATTTTCGTTCATTTTTTATTTTTTATTTTTTTATTCAAATTTCCTAATGTGTACATATTTTTAATCTTTTTAAATTTTCTCTTTTAATCTTATTTTCTAAGACTCCCTATAATATAGGGATTTCCTATTTTCTAGAGATTTCTCAGAAAATAGGAATTTCCTACATTATATAGATTTTTTGAAATGTTTTTTTAAGTTGTTTTTCAAATTCCCATTAATTCCAAAATACATTAAAAATTATAATTTTTTTGAAATTTTAAATGACAAAATAAAAATAAAAAAAAATAATAATAATGCAAAAACGAGGGTTTAATTGAATTTCTTATACATTAAGAGATTAAATAAAATTTAAAATTAAATAATAATAATAATAATAATAATAAAATTAAAAAAAAATAAAACAAAACAAAATAAAATAATGACTCCTCCATGCACTCTGATAGTCTGAGTTAAAAACTTATGCCTTACCCTTACCCTTCTACCATGGCACTCCAAGGTGGGAGTGGACTCATGAGAGTTCACCGAGCTGCCTCCTCCTCGTCTATCCGACCACTGAACTACGAAAGCGAGCGCGTACCATGACAAACCCTCCATGTATTCATTTCCATGTGCATTGGGTGGTGTATTATATGCTTTGTTTTTAAATTTATTTTTTAATTGTTTTTAGTTTTTTTATTATTATTTTATTTCATAAGTTATTATTTTATTTTATTTCATTTATTTAATATTTTTTATTATTTTTATTCTATTTTGATTAATTTATTTTATTTAATATTTAATATTTATTATTATTTTATTTAATTTAATTTTTTGCTTCTAAGGAGATTATAATTTCTTGCAAATAAGATATACAACAAACTTGAATTAGTCTAATGGTTAAAGATGTATGATTCTTCCTTTGAAGTCATAGGTTCAAGTCTGACGAGGTGTAGTTGTTATTATTTTATACTTTAGTAGTTTCTGTTTTCGTCAGTGAAGGGTAATTAGTTTAATTTTCTTTAATTTTTTACATGAGATTAGGATAATTAGTTTCTCGTTAGTTTTTGTTAATTATTGTAAATAAATGTAAAACTAATGTAAATATTTCATATTTCATTTATTTATTTATTTTTTAATTATTTTCCTAATGTTAAAAGATTAAAACATAAAAAATAAATAAAAAGGAAAAATTAGAGAAGATTAAGTTGCAAGTCATGGGTCTCATGCCACCTGGCTGCTGAATCAGACTATCCAAGGGGGTTAAGCCATCTCATTGCTAAATGTTGTTTTCTTATGCAGGTGGAATTTTTCTTTTGTGGGCTCAAGAATCAATTGTCTAGATTAACCCATGGGCTTAATCAATGGTTGTTAAGTGACGATTTGTAAATAGCCATCAATTTTGCTACATGTGATGGAATGAGGCCCATGATACCTCGTTGGAAAGGTAACAGACATAGGAACACATAAGTATGAGTTCCCATGCCTAAAATCTAATAGGAGGCATCGAAAAAGGTGAAAAATAGTAGACCATAGATTTGAGGGGGAATTTCTCATACCAACTTCAAACAATCGTATCTGGAGATACGCGTGACGAAATTAGGCCCAGAAGGGCTCGATGCAAATATGGAGCAGAGAATAACATGCTAGAATAACAAGTTCTAGTAGATTGATAGCATAAAAGGTCAAAAAATGCAAAAAAAAGACAAAACAAGAATCTGATTGTAGAACCGGCTATGTAGAGTTCAAGAAGTCATATCTCAAGCTAAAAGAAACGAAGTTGAGCCAATGATAGCTCAATGGAAAGATGATATACAGGAGAAGAAACCAAAAGGATCCTAATCAACAAGAAGAATCCAAAAACTCCTAGAAACATTCGAGGAACAAAAGATAACACAAATGGATAGAGGCAGTGATTGCTTTTAAATGAATATCATTTGTAAATTGTCTGAGGACGAAAATAATGACTCATGAGTCTGTTCAGTTTCTCTTTGTGAATCTCACGTGTTTGTTTCTAAAATGTGAGAAAAAAAAATGGAAAAAAATGAAATGAACAGTCACGAGAATTGAAGAGTCGCTCTCTTTTCTTATAAAAGAGAGCTCATAGCATAGAGGGATGACTTTTTCCCTTTGTAACAAAAGATGGTACTATTACTTCTGAGGAATAAAGAGAAGGAGAGATTTTGAATTCATAACTATTTGGAAATGTTGGTGGGACTATTCTACACTTGTATTTTTTGATTGAGTTTTCTAGGTATTGATCATGTGAACTATTTATGTGCTCAATATCTAGAATCCTTATGTTGTTGTGATTTTTTATGAGTACATAAATGATGTTACAAATTTCCTTTTCAACTATTTGAGATGATTTCTATAATATCATAGTGCTAACTTGTCTTGGTTGTCATGAACTAATTCTGTTGTTTAGATATTATGTTTCACTGCACTCATTTCTATTAGTTTTTCTCCCAGGATAGGTTAGTATTAATTAGATTAGATTAGTTTACTTGTAGTTAGATTAGTCTTAGGATTAATTAGAATTATTTGGTGGACAGTCTTCTTTCTTTCCCATTTTTCTTATTTTAATTTTGAGAAGCAGTGAGGCTCGTATACTCCCAAGAAACACTACACCAAATGAGAGTAGGTCTGATTGGGACCTACCATCGAGCGTTTTCTCTCATCTGCTTGACAGACCATTTGGACCCATCAACATGTGGCATAGGTGACATGGAATGATAGGGTGGAAGTTCCATGGTGGCAGGTCCACTCTATCAGGTGCAAAGTAGTTGTTGTTGGCATGATGGCAAGTGATATGGGAGCTATGTGCACAGGGTGGTTTATTTGATACCATAAACCATTGTCGCATGGGGGGGAAGCGGTTTTGGCGTTCTGAAGCTTGTAACATGCGACACCATTCATATCATTCCAAATAGCATGGGAAAACCATTATCAAACCCCAAAAGGATGTTAATTCTCATGCATGTTTGTGATGTGTAATGGCGCTTCAACCATTGATCTCGCCAGATCCCCACCATCAGATTTGGGAGACATGCAAGTTCACGTGCACCAAGGAAAAAGGTGTGGGATGGGACCCTCCCATACTTGCAACCAATAATGAGGCACCATGTGTAAGTTTGAAAAACAAAGTGGGACCCTTGTCCCATCCAGGTCATAGATATTCCAACTGGGCAGGTGAATCTGTAAAATATAAATAATTTATTTAAAATGAAGGCCAACGTAAAATGAAAAAGATAGAAAGAATACAAAGAAAGATAATGTGGTACGGAGAATAAGTATATAAGGATGACAAGGAATCATTTTGAGGTTTTAGGTGGACCCAAATCCATATCAATCGCCAAATTAGTAGTAATATATCATTTTTCTCAGAATTTCATAGTGTTTTGCAGGTCATTTTTGAAGGTCTAAATAGTGTTTTTAAAGCTTCTATTTTTCAAGACTGTAAGTGTCATAGGAACCATATTGATTCTCAAAAAATTAAATGAAAGAGCTCGAGGATATATTTCCAATGAACTAAAGAGTTTGTTGGAACACGTATATTTTTCTAAACTTTAGACTTAGATAAATTTCATTCTTGTTTAAATAAGGACAAACATGCATTTGAATATCACCATTGATGAAATCTTCCATCCAATCCAACGATCTGAAATCCTCAAAATTTATGGAGCCGCCCACTCATTAAAAGGTCAAAACACTAAAGGCTACTTTTGAAACGTCAGGTTTCAGGGTTTCACAATATTAACAGTGCAACATGTAAGGACTCCAAAGTCCCGATATACGAAATCAAGAAATTGTCTTAATCTTTAAAACTATGTTAATTAAAGGATTAAAAACAATTAAGTTTAATTAATTATATCACGACTTCGCATTTTGGTGATCCTGCCTCGAGCGACCACCAAATGTCTCGATATGATAAATCGTGAAACTCTTGAAGTTAATCACGATTATTTAAAAAGTTAAACATAATTAATGTTAATTAATCAATCGCAACTTCGTGTTTTGGAGATCATATTTTGAATTAATATGGGATAACCCAAGGTTCGAAAGCCTGAAATGGATTAAGGTTAAACACGATTAATTAACAGGATAAACTTGATTTTTTAACACATTAAACAATCTTATATCCTATTGAGTTTACATTGATTTAAAATGCAAGTAAATTCAAATTTTATCTATGCTCTTCCTGGATCACGAAATATCGACCATTAATGGCATTAATAACTGATTTAGGGAAATGATTTCAAATAAGATCATGCTTTATCACCCAAATATTTTTACTAAAGGAATTAAACGCATTGTCATTGAAGATATATGTAGAATGATACGCTTAAGGAAAATAATATTTTTTTCATTTTTGAATTACATTCTCATTTTCACGGAGATGGCTTAGTGAAATAATCAGTCTTCTGCATTCTCATTCTTTGTAATAGATAACAAAACTATGAGACTTGATACCATGCCTCCATGAAAAGAAACTAAAGAGACTGATGAAGGTTCAAGCTAGAATACATATGCTCTTTTCGATACCTCACCCAGAAGCATAGACATCATCAAATCCTGGACGCAGGTATTCAACATCTTACAATATGAACTGGTAAATTTCCCTGATGATTCAAGTGACATCAAGAAGGAGGGCCTATCTACCAAATACAAAATTGTTGCTCAGTCAAAGCTACATAAGGTAGCGACAAGCCCAAGGCTCTTTCCCTACAATGATATGGTCAGTTGGGCGTTGGACCACATAGACATCCCAACCAGAATTATTTTCAATACACAGAAGGTCACAATTGGGTCTTTCAGGCTGGAACATCTGCAGTTGATGTACAAATTGTCTTCGGTCTAATTTCGTTTACAATGAAAATTTCTTAGTAGAGTTTAACAAGAAGGAATGCAACCAATACGGGAAAATCCTTTCCGATTTAATTAAAGACTGGTATTCTCGCCCCGAGAAATTTAGAGCCGATTCCCATGGTATATACCCAGTTGTCGCACTACAATCTCATATAATGTACATAGCAATGATGATTTGTAGGCTTTACGGGAAGGAAAACACATCCCATTTCTTTCTACCATGGGTACCTATTATACACTCAGTAGTAGAAGGGTACTTTTTTGACTGGGCAAATATATTATCGGATAGTTTGGTTCAAGAGATTGCAAGATATTAGTCACTAAGAGCCAAAGGGAAACATGCCCAATTTTTCATGTCGACTTATATTATGGATGTCGTTTGTTTCATGACGCCTTTTCCGTTGATGGAATGGAGTTGGACTCGCAATAGCGTCGAACCCATACATATCTATCATTTGAAACTTTGGGAAGAAAAGGAAAAGGAATTCCTTTATGAGATCTATAACTGGGTAGTGGTGTCAATGCACACCGCCATATATGGCTATCCCACTTCCAGAATTTTAGACAAAGTTGTGACTAAACTAGGCAGAATAGTAGACTGGTGTATCGAAAAAAACTTCTCCTATATTAGGGTTTTTGGTTGTTCAGTTCCTCCACATGCTATGGTGCAATTTTTACTAGACCGACTAGTGTGCCAAGAAGTCACATGAAAAACTGTGCTCAATGGGATTAGCAAGGATCCCAAAGTGGTATAGAAAAAGGTATGGCCCTCTTTTCCCCTGAACACTGGTACATTTTCCCTATTGGATTTCGGTCACTCTAAAGTAGAGATCATGGACTTGGAAGAAATAAAGATGGTCAGTATTGAATTCAAGAAGCATGACCCATAGAAGGTCGTGGGTAATCACATGGCCAATTGCAATTTAAAATGATATGAACACGAGGATTCTCCTCAAGATGAGATTTTTCGAGGAGTGAGATCCTATTCAGAGGTATCGAGTCAGGTTCGAGCTCTTCCACTCAATGAAATGATTAAGTTTTGTGACTTCCAGAGGCACCAAAGAAGTAGTCTCCCTAAAGTATTACAAGGAGGAGCCATGGTATCTCCATCTGCACAACAAACAGAGACCCGAAAATGAGAAGCAGTAAGCTCCAGCAGACAAGAAATCTGGGAAAATTTGGAGAAGACTGAGGTGTCAACTTGGAAAGAAGATATCCCATTGACAAATGTATCAGGTGACCAACCCAAAGATCAAGCAGAGACATTGACCAAGGAGGGGGAAAAAGAGACATTGTTTACACCTGATAAATCAACTACAGATGCAACTAGAAAATAGTCATCCACCGAAATCGGCAGCCCCATCCAATTCATAACACCGTTATAATTCACTAGAGGGAACCCAAATGCAGAGGTAGTATTCATAGAGGACCTCACGCCCATTCCTGTTGAAGAGTTACCTCCTTCCAATTTCTTTTTCAGCAAGAAAAGGAAGGTTTTGGTGAAGAGAGAAATACACTGAAAGGAAGGTTCAACTGTCAAAAGAAACAGGGTGCTAATTGAAGGAGAAGCCTTGGAAGAGGTAGACTTTGTTGAAGAACTAGCAATTTCACTGGGGGCTTTTGCAATAGCCAACCAAGTTTCAGTCGGAAATTTAAAAGAACAACTAAAGCAGAAAGATCTGCAAATAAGCCAATTACAGGATCAAATGAAGATTGTAGAAAATAATGTCTGGAGCAAGGTCAACAAGAGCTTTGAGAAGATTAGAGCCAGTGACAAACAGGAAATCTAGCAGCTCAAATCGAGCCTCGAGGAAATGCACAGGAATATACAAGCGATCCAGGGATAGGCCACCCAACAAGATGAGTTGGTAAGTCAGCTACAAGCCAAAGTAATTTCTACATAAAACATGATTGTAGATATAACAATATTCCAAGCTCAGGCATTGGAAGTACACAAATAACCAGAGGTATCACAACAAAACCTTCTCACTAGGGTTGAAACTATCGAAGATCATTTTCGAGTGATAGATCAAGCATTAAACGACATTTGTTTAAGGGAGAGAGAGGCTATTGCTGCCTGGACTACCTTCCAAGAAGTGGTTGTGTCGTCAGCCAGAGAAGGAGTAGATAGAGCTTCCAGGTTGTCCATTTTAGAGCAGACCAGAGGTGATATAATACTAAAGACATGGGAATCTAGCATAACTAAAGGCAGGAAAATGGATAAAGAAGTGAAAGATTTTTGTGAAGAATTTCTCCACTCACTCAATAAAGAGTCATTAGGCCTTGGTAAAGAAGATAGCTTTGGAGTACTGGGACATATTGACATAACAAAACATCAACTTGACGTTAAGACAAATATGGAAGAGGCTCAAGCCGAAATCTCACAGATAAAACAGGTTGATATTATTCAAATAAATAAATGGCTAGTGAAACCTAATCTGCAATTATAGTCCATAGTTTCAGAAGATAGACGAATGGAAGAAAGATGGCCTCAATTGGAAAATAAATTATATAGTTTTGAGGCTAATAATCTAATAGAGCCCTCCAGGCCAGTGGTGTAATTTGTGAGCAGATGCATCAAATGTATTGAGCAAGCAAAAGGTACCACCGCTAGAAACAAATGAGATAACTCATGCACGTTATCTGTTTTGGAGCTAGAGAACTAGAAATAAAAATGCCTCTGCCAGCGTAATTATGAGACCAACATAAATGCAAGCGAAATGTTTCAGATTTCATATTCTATAAATTTACTATTTTAGAAGTAGAAGAATTCCAACCGTTTTAGGTTGAGAACTTTTTTTATAAATACATATCTCAAAGAAGAAAAATATGTTGTTTCTTACCATATTGTAACTAAGAAAACTCATCCTTTGTGAGTATTAATACAAGTGTAGACATGGATTCCAAATTTTGTGTTGTTTGAGTTATGTGCCCTCTTTGTATTTCATATCTTCTATTCTCTTTAAGTTACTCATGAACAAGTGAATGATTACAATTTAGTACAACCTCTGTTGTGATTATATTTCATTTAGTATTTGATTAGCAAGCAGTTTTTCCTCTGTATTTACTATCAGTAAATACAAGACCTGTCTGTTATTTGGATCACTATATATTATTTCCTTTCAGAGAGTGCATTCCACATTTTCTTCTACTATAAACAACGTAAGATTCTTATGTCATTTGATGCCTTAGCTTGTTTAATAGTTTTGTAATTTTATTCTCTTCTCTCATTTTGATAAATTGAATCAGACAACGAAACACGACCTCTGTTCTGTTTATATATTAATTTCATTTGAGGATTTCACTCTTACACAACTAACGAAAGAAAAAGAAATTTAAAAAACAACTTTTCTTAATTCCTAATGCTTGACATTATTCTTTGAGCCTTAAGTTTAATCTCAGGAACAACAAAGTTCATGAAACAATCTTATATGAGGAAGTTACAAGCTAGACAATGCAAGGTAAATTTTATGTACCATTTTATTCCAGGTGTCATAGATTCCTTCTCATAAGTCAATTTTGGGAAAATGAGTATTCAATAGAAATATATTGAACCATAGAAGACATATACGGAGTTATATTAGGAATTTTAGTATCTAAAAGTGTACAAGAGAAGGTAGAATATTCCTATAGCATTTAGTGCTAAAAGAGGAAATCAATAAAAACTTCAGATGGTTGTAACTAGCAACTTGAATGTTGGATGATCTAGGTGGATATTGGTGGCCACCCACCTATTCCACTAGATCAAAGTATATTTTCCATTTTGGAAGTTTGTTTATATTATTTCGAGTCCCAAACTTCTGGGGTCGTTTTGAGGCCCTAAATGACGTTTTTTGGGCTCGACAAAGCCTAGCTTGTAGCCAAAGGTAGATGCTAGGCTGAACAAAATATGCAATCCTCATATATAAATTTACAGCAGTATATCGAGCTCCACAAATAACTATCATATGTAAAATTTACACCCTTTGGAATTTGACGTATCAACCACCCCCATCAAGGCCCATAAACATTTTGGCATTTCATCTCTCAAGGTTAGGGTTTTGGATGTTTAGGGTTTTCTCATTTATGTTTTATGTTAGAAAAAGTCCTTTGTAGCTTCATTGTACTCATATTCTTACAGATGAGCATAGTGATCACGTCTCTTCTCAGATATAAGCCTCCACCATTTGAGCAAGTCTGTTTTACTATGCATTTTTACAGTTTCGACGACTTCTCTTTATTAATAGAAGTTGAGTTTTACTTTATCTCTATGTGTTTCTTTGATATACATTTGTATTTCATTTCATTGCATTTATAAATGTAGATTACTAGATGAAGGTGAAACTTGGTCAGATTGCTAAAAATGCAAGCATGAAGAAATAAAATTGATCTTCTATCAAAATCCCAAAGGAGTTAGTTTAGGGAGGCAAGAACAGGACTAAATTACACCTGGCTAATCTAAAGTGCACAAAGGAGTAAATGGGTAAATATTAAATGACCATAACTTGTTGCTCAGGACTCAAAAATGAGTAAGAAAGAACTCATTGGAAAGGTATTGGAAAAAGGAATCTAGATATTCACCAAGGAAGGTGAATTGAGCTGCATAATTCACAAGAAAGTAGAAGGACTATTTATGTTGTATTAAAACGGCAGAATGGTGCACAAATTGATAGATTTTTTTTTGTGTGTGGTCTAAAAAAACTTATTGCATGCACATTTTGCAGAGTTAAAATAAAATAGAATAGAATAGGATCAACAAAGGGACTAGATGCATGGAAGATTATCATAGAACCTACAACCATGAAGATGGAGTAAGAGGGTTGTATGTGAGTATGGGTAATGCGAGGACTGAATCAAATGGGAATGGAGAAGGAAAAGAGAAATGAATGAAATTGGTGGAGGATATAAAGAGTCTGCAAAGATGTGTTCAAAGATATAAAACCAATAATGAGAGGATTATGAAATATAAGGAACAGTAGGATGGATTCAACATTAAGTTTTTTCAAATCTTGGATAGAATAGAGAAGAAAATGGATAAGGAGACAAAATCAAGAAAGTCAAAGTGTTAGAATATGAGGGATTGTGCTTGTTTTAACATTGACAATACCCTTGTCACCCAACCATAGGCCGAAGCCACCCTCTGAGCACCTTGATCTTGACAAAGAAGAATAATGGTAGTAATCAATAGCCAAGCAAGGCTAATGCACCAAGCAAGAATAGAAACCAAAGCTGATCAGATAGTCCCACCCAGAAACTGACGCAACACCTTCCCCAGAAACTTGCGCACAAAACTGCCAACTACAGTGCGCACAAATGGCTCTCTACAATTATGAGAATGTGTCAAATGAGAGACTGGTGCCCTGTATTTATAGTGGTTCTAGCAGACTTACTGGGGCTGACTTCTCCTTCTAGGTACTAATTAATTCATATTAATTATATTTTTGCAGCTGACATCTCATCTAGGGTTTCCTTTACTTCTTTGATTCCTTCTGGAATATTCTAATCTTATCATAGGTCACAATAGAGGTTCATACCTCCCAAAGATACCATAATATTAACACTCCCTCCTAGATAGGGAGGTATGGTCTTGAGCACAAATAGACCATTCAACTGGTAGTATCACGAGCACCATCATTATTATCCAACTGGAAAATCTCCTATGACAACTGGTACAATATCAATTGATAGAACACACATGTGTTTATCCATGGTAGTACACAACTACTAAAACCATGACACATAATCACGAACAGTGTAACAAATCCACCATAGTAGTATATCTCTATTGTCTGGAGATAGGCAGTCTCCATAACAATCATATGATGACAACTTGCACAGAAAATATTGTTAAAAAGAAACTGAACCATCTGGGCCAATCTTTCACTCACATCTATGAGATCTAAAAGAATATCTTCCCTCAGTATAGAACATCAATAATGGACTACAAACAAGGAATAATGATTGTTTCTGATTTCTAATCCATGGACCATTCCTCACCCTAGGCCATTCTTCCTACACTAATAAAAGTGCACCCTAGAGAGAATGTATAAACCCTAAAGAATTTCGTTCCTTGATTGTTGATCCTGGACCATTCCCCACCCTAGGCCATTCTTCCTACACTAATAAAAGTCCACCCTAGAGAGAATGTATAAACCCTAAGGAATGCTTGTCCCTGATTGTTGAGCCTGGACCATTCCCCACCCTGGGCCATTCTTCCTACCCTAATCAAAGTGCACCCTGGAGAGAATGTATAAACCCTAAGGAATACTTGTCCCTGATTGTTGAGACTGGACCATTCCCCACCCTGGGCCATTCTTCCTACACTAATCAAATTTCACCCTGGAGAGAATGTAGTATATCTCTACTGTCTAGAGATAGGCAGTCTCCATAACAATCATATGATGACAACTTGCACAGAAAATATTGTTAAAAAGAAACTGAACCATCTGGGCCAATCTTTCACTCACATCTGTGAGATCTAAAAGAATATTTTCCCTCAGTATAGAACATCAATAATGGACTATCTGCCCTATTCTTCTCAAACAAGGAATAATGATTGTTTCTGATTTCTAATCCATGGACCATTCCTCACCCTAGGCCATTCTTCCTACACTAATAAAATTGCACCCTGGAGAGAATGCATAAACCCTAAGGAATTTCGGTCCCTGATTGTTGATCCTGGGCCATTCCCCACCCTAGGCCATTCTTCCTACACTAATCAAAGTCCACCCTGGAGAGAATGTATAAAACCTAAGGAATGCTTGTCCCTGATTTTTGATCCTAGACCATTCCCCACCCTGGGCCATTCTTCCTACCCTAATCAAAGTGCACCCTGGAGAGAATTTATAAACCCTAAGGAATACTTGTCCTTGATTGTTGAGCCTGGACCATTCCCACCCTGGGCCATTCTTCCTACACTAATCAAATTTCACCCTGGAGATAATGTATAAACCCTAAGGAATGACTATCCAGACCATTTCCTCTATTAACCACAAGAGGAAAATACTACCCTGCATCAACCTCCAAAGTGAACCATTCCTCATGTTAACCATAATGATAAATTGTTGTCCGATGAGGCGAGCCAATATTCTTGAGTAACCCTCAAGAAGAGAGACTACCCTAGACCACTCCCCATGTTAACCATAATGGGAATTCCCTGTCTATGATACATCAACAATCTATACCATTTCCCATGTTAACCACAATGGGAAATCGTTGTCCGTCATAAATCTCAATCCACTTTCCGAGCAGAAAAGAATCTGTCCAAGATGGACTATTTTTCAATGAATGTCTTCAAAAATATTTTAGTGCTCCCTCCCAACCTAGGAGTCATATCTTCCTTTTTCAATAAGGAAGTTGTCTCCATGAGATTCATCTTGAGTACGCACACTCTTTCATCTTGGATAGAATCTTTACCAAAATGTCTGCTTATCTGCTCATCTATGGAGATATGTATTGGAGAACCACTTTCTCCTTTCTGGACTTCATCACGGATAATGTAATGCTTTATTTCAAATGTACTTTAGTCTAAAACACTGATTTTCTGTGAAGGCTTCATGTAGCTCTGAACAATAGAGTATATCATTGTTTGGAAAATTGGAACATATCCATGTGGCACTTCTTCTGTCATCATGAGATCTGATCTACTGAGTAATCATCTTGATACAATATCTCTGTTATAAGAAATCTTCACCATGCTTCTATTGTGCACTGGAGGTTCTCCACCAAGTTATTTTCTTCCATCTACATACAAGGGTCTCTTTCTGGTATGCCTCAATGTCTTGATATTTCTCTTCATATGCTCTTTGCTCAATTTCTCTGGAGAAAATTCTTTGCATTTATCTGATGTAGAACTCCAACTCATGGATATTGACTCATGTAAAGATGTGTCTGGTTTACTAGAACAAGTAATCATCATAGTCTTCTCCCTCTGTCTGGGATAACCTCTAGTTCTGAATCTTGCAATGATTTCATTCATAAGTCTTTCATACATTGTTCTTCATCACATTTTTTAGATCCTCTGCTTGATTTCTTTTAGGGAGTTTATGTCAGGCTGGTAATCTTGTGATACTTAATACAATGACTGGTTATTTTGGCTTCTCTTTCTTTCTTGGAATCTTTATGTTCTTCCTCATGTTTTTATTTAGATTTTGGGTACATGGAGTTTCTTATAGATTCCATGCCCTAAAGATTCCACTACTTTCTTTTATCATAGGATCACGGATCTAGATGGACAACCAGGGATACTTTAAGGCTTCTCTTCAAAGGAGACTTATTCTGAGGTTGAACTGGACATGTACTGTATTTCATGGCTGCTACCATGGATGTATACTTCATCATCTTTATTGGATCTTAGGATTATCTCCCTCCTAATCCTTGCTTCATGTATGAGTGCATATAATTGGCTCCCTTCGTTTAACAGAGTCCACACTTCCGTCTGCATCCTTTTTTTCTTCTACAATATATAATTGGCTCTCTCTGTCTAACAGAGTCCACAATACCGTCTTGTTTTCTTCTACAAAACGTTATAATTCTTTCTCTGACTTCTTTCTGTCTTTGTTTCTCATAAGTCTCTTCATGATGGATTCGACTTATATTGCAATATCTTTCACATGATATATTTGACGTATTTCATCCTTTCATGTGTATTATCTAATGATATCCATCCTTATCTTGTTGTTCTTCCATAGGTATAGTTCTTCTTGGAACACATTATCTTCCAATAGATAGATATACAAGATATGTAGAGAGATGATGCAAACAAGATATGTACAAGAAATAAGAAGAATATTTTTACCTTCAGAAGAAGAAGTCTCTTTCATCCTGCTTGGTCTTGTTTGTAGGTTCCTTTTCTTCGAAAACTGATGCTTTGTGTATCCCATTCCTTTTATTTAGCTTGGGACAATGATTCTGGTAGTGACCATACTTTTGACAGTTGAAGCATTATGTTTCTAAAATGTCTTTCTCTTGATTTGGCTTCCTCCTTGAGCCAAAAATCCTTTTGTTCCTAAGATTCTTGAATCTTGATATGAAGGCTTGATCATCATACTTATTTTGGGGTTTCTCTTTTGCATTGATCCTTGATTCTTCTTGAGCACAACAAGTCCAAAGTTCTTCAAATGTTGGATACTCCTTCCTTGTGTTCATGCTTGTGGAAAATGCATCCCACGTCTTGGGAAGACCATTGAGTACTATGTTTACCAATTCCTTCTCTGAAGTGATATCTTCAATAGCTTGTATTTGATCTCTTAACTGGGAGATCCTCACAAAGTATGATGTTATGCTTTCATGATCATTCATCTTTATGTCACAGAGCTCATTCTTCAGACTCATTACTTGTCCAATGTTTCTGACTGAGAAGAGGCTTGCTAGGGCATCATACATATTCTTTGATGAGTAAAGATGGGAGATGTAGGGTATAAAGTGGTCTTTGATAGAGTCCACTATGATACTCATGGAATTGATGTCACCGTCTTTTAACTTCTCCATAGCTGCAATGTTCTGTGGTTCCTTCTCTTTTCCTTCTTCAAACTATGGTTTTACGAAATTTCCTTTCACGATATCCAACACTTTATTCTTGGCAAGGATGAGGTCGATCCTTGTCTTCCACACTCTGAAGTTAGAATCTCTATCTAACTTGTTCTCTGACTTCATAGAATAAGTCATGGATACTTTGACTTGATCAAACCCTACATTTGACCAAACACTCAAACTTCACGTCTTGTCTTGCTGAGAGTACCAGGAGATGTGCTAGGCTAGGCCGCACTGATCTATCCGAAGATTAGGTCAATTCCTTTACTTAAGGTGCCTCAATGAAAGGATTAGGTTTTCTGAAACTGCACCTGCTAGTAACCCTAGCGGTAGTGTTATGGTGACTGCTCCTGTTAGAAACCCTAGCGGTAGTTCTTCAACGAGCTCAATGTCCTTACGACTATGTTTCTTTCCAACGGTTAGATTGAATGAAGGAGGTGTGGGCCCATAACCTGTTAGATATGAGGGACTGTGCTCGTTTTACCATTGACAATACCCTTGTCACCCAACCATAGGCTGAAGCCACGCTTCGAGCACCTTGACCTTGATAGAGAAGAATACTGGTAGTAATCAATAACCAAGCAAGGCTAATGCACCAAGCAAGAATAGAAACCAAAGCTGATCAGATTGTCCCACCCAGAAACTGGCGCAACACCTTCCAAAAAAACTTGCACACAAAGCTGCAATTGCAGTGTGCACAATTGGCTCTCTGCAATTCTTAGAATGTGTCAAATGAGAGACTGGCGCCCTATATTTATAGTGGTTCTGGAAGACTTACTGGGGCCGACTTCTCCTTCTGGGTACTAATTAATTCATATTAATTATATTTCTATAGACGACATCTTGTCTAAGGTTTCCTTTACTTCTTTTCTTCGTTCCAGAATATTCTAATCTCGTCATAGGTTACAATAGAGGTTCATACCTCCCTAAGATACCATAATATTAACACAAAGAGCCACCAATACCATGATAACTTAAGAGAATATATAAGTGTTTATAGACATCATCATCACTCACCAATACACTCATTTAGAGGGGCATGCAATAGTTCAAGTCCATCTCTTGTTAGGAAGAATAAAAGGAGGTGTGGAGTGGATGAACTACAAGGATAAATGAATAAGATCAAACCTCCTACCTTTGATGGTGAACACAAGAAAGATGAGGATGCAAAGACTTGGTTATTGGGGATGAGGAAATATTTTTATTTTCATAATTATTCCTTAGAGGTAGAAGGAAGAATTGCAATTTATCAATTGAAGGGAAAAAAATCAATGTGGTGGGACAAGCTTATGCAAGTACAACATGTTGATGAGAAGAAACTCACTTGGAAGCAATTCAAGAAGTAATTTCAGAAGAAATACTTAACCAAGCATTATTATGATAAGACGATGACGACATTCTTTGAACTCAAGCTTGGGAGTATGACCATGGATTATTATGAGAAGAGAGTCTTAGAGATGTTAAAGTATGTTGACTTAATCAAGGATGAGAAGGTCAATATTTAAAGGTTCCTGAGTGGGATGCTATCAATATTCAATGAAAAAATACAATATGATGATCCCAAGACATTGGATGAAGCAATAAAGAGAGATATATTTATCTATGATCAACACAGAGGAAAACCAACTTTACAAAAGGCTTGGGAAAACAAGAAGAAAGATAATATGGAGTAGAGGATGAAGGGGAATAATCCACCATTGTTTATAAATAATTCTTAGGGACAACCAACTCCAAATGAGCCCAGAATGATGGAATCATTAGGAAAGAGACCCAAAAAGTACCCTATGAGATGTTGGGGTTGTGAGGGAGATCACATGTACATATATTTCCCTCATAGAGGTGAAAAGTGAGGATTGTTCACAATATACAATAGACTGATATAGTTGAGTACATGAGAAGAAGCATGCCAAGGATCTATACAACCTAGACAATAAGAAAGTTGAAATTTCAATCTCATATGATTGAAGTGGAAGTTAAGAACAATGATCAACCTATTTATGTTTTAATTGTTTTAGGAGATATTCATAGTTATATAAATACTGAGTAGGTGGATAGATTTCATTTTCCAAGAAGAAAAAATGGGAAATATTGGTTGGTTCAGCTAGCTACAAGAGCTAAAAGAAGAATTAATGTGATGGTCAAGGAATGTCCAATGGACAGGAACGGGATCATATGATTTGAATATCCTACCATTAGGTTCATATGATTTCCTAATTGGTATGGATTGGTTGGACAAGAACCATGTTTTCCTAAATTGTTACAATAAGGAATTTAATTTTTTGGATGAGGAAAGAAACTTGAGAATAGTTCAAGGTATTCCAAGGGAATTATCTATTAGAGAAATTTCATCCTTGCAATTTAAAATAAGCTTTAGGAAAGGGTGACAAATATTTTAAACACATATGGAAGAGGAAGCTAAGGATAAAGTGCCAAATATTGAAGATCATCAAGTCCTAAAATAATTTGAGGATGTATTTAGAAAAGTACCAGGGTTTCCACCAAAGAGAGATATATATTTCTCCATTAAATTGATGTATAGAGCAGCCCCAATGTCCAAGACTTGTTATAGGATGAGTACACCAAGGTTGAAATAATTACAAATGAAACTTTAAGAGATCTTGAAGAAGGGGTATATATACCCAAGTGTGTTACCTTGGGATGCCCTAGTATTATTTGTGAAAAATAAGGATGGAACATTGAGGCTTTACATCGACTTCAGGAAGTTGAATAAGGTGACTATGAAGAACAAGTATCCTTTGCCAAGGATATACACTATTTTTTATTTGTTGAAATATGAAAATATATTCTCCAAGATTGAACTTAGGTCATGCTATCATCACATGAGAATTAAATAAGAAGATATTAGCAAGACAAAATTCAGAATGAGGTATGGCTATTATGAGTTTACAGTGGTTCCATTTGGGTTGTCAAATGCACCAACTATATTCTTGTGTTTAATGAATGGTATTTTCAAAGATTACTTGGATAAATTTTTCATTGTCTTCTTGGATGACATACTTATCTACTCCAAGTCTGAAGAAGAGCATGAGAAACATTTGAGGATGGTTCTACAAGTATTGAGGGAGCATCAATTGTATGCAAAGTTGAGAAAGTGCTCATTTTATCAGAGGAAGATACATTATTTGGGCCATATTATTTTATAGGAAGGTGTTGATTAAGGTTGGTTGTCATTGATGTCAACCCTTGAAGAAAGACCTGTAGCACAAAATTTTGGGTAATGAACCCAATAGTGTTTGATGTAAATATGACTCATTATTGTTTTGTCATGGTTGATAAGAAGTAAATATGGATGAACTACAAAGTGGTCCCCTTATGGTGAAAGCCCTCACGGGAAGACACTTTGTGGAGTAAGAGAACCCATGCT
>ML781096.1:156106-182985 GCA_009831015.1 Picea engelmannii | reverse complement strand
AGATGAAATTCCATTAAACCCCCAGATAGTACTTGAACCATTTGAAAGATGGGCCTTAGACTTTATAGGACCCATCAACCCTCCATCCAATCAAAAAGTTTATATAGTGGTCTGCACAGACTACATGACTAAATGGGTGGAAGACAAAGCACTCCACAGAGCGACCGAAGAAGCAGTTATAGATTTCTTATTTAAAGACATCTTCATCAAATTTGGAATACGAAGAGAATTAGTTATAGATGGAAGACCTCCTTTCACTTCTCATGGGTTCAAAGCCACCCTTCAGAGATATCATATTCAACAGAGAATGACTACAACATACCACCCCCAAGCTAATGGACAGGTGGAAAGCACAAACAAAGTAATAGAAGCCATTCTCACAAAAACAGTGAAGGAAAATAGAAAGGATTGGTCCTATAGGCTCTCTGAAGAATTATGGGCCTACAGAATTACCTGGAGAAATACTACAGGATTCTCTCCCTATGAATTAGTCTATGGAAAGAGTGTTGTCTTTCCTGTGGAATTTGAGATAAAAGCCTTAAGGACTGCTTTAGCTATCAACCTTGATTTAACCGATGCACAGATAGCCAGGTTGTAGCAACTTAATGAACTGGAAGAGAAAATACTAGATGCCATTCGACAAACAACCATAATTCAACAGCAAAGGTCAAAATGGCATGACAAAAATATCAAGAACAAGCAGTTCCAAAAAGGAAATTGGGCCCTACTGTATGATTCCTGGTTCAAAGAATTTCAAGGGAAACTGCATACAAGATGGCTTGGACCTTATGAAGTAGACACTGTTTTCCCCAATGGAACAGTAAGGCTCCTCACAATTGATGACTCCAAAACTTCGTTACTTGTAAATGGTCATCGGTTCCGTTTGTACCAGCGCCCTATTTCCAAAGAAGATTTTAAGGCCACATGCATGGCAGAAGCCCATTACCTCTTCTTAGAAGGGGCTTCTACCCCTCATTGCAATTAATTCTTTTAAGTTAATTTCTTTAGTATTAGATTAGATTTTATGTACCAAAAATCCTTGTAAAAAAAATACCATGTTACAATCGATTTTTGTAGATTCCTGATCGAAGCATAGGACGATCCTACTTCAAAGACACAATCTTCCTCCGATGCTGAAAAACCACCGTTCAACACTTTTGACTTTCCTCCGATGCTGAAACACCACCGTTCAACACTTTTCATTTTTCCCGATGCTGAAACACCACTGTTCAACATTTTTTTACTTTCTTCATTATCGAAACACCACTGTCCACCACTCTTGACTTTCCTTTGTTGCTGAAACACTGCTTCCACCAACCCCACACCTATTTCCCCCATCACTGTTCAGCAACCTTTTACCACTTTTCCTTTTTTTCCATAGACGAAACAACACCATCCAACAATTGTTTCGCCTCGTTCTTTTCTGTTGCTGAAACACCATTCGCAGCAACTTTTCACCATTTTCCCCCATTTGCTGAAACACCATTGTTCAGTAGTTCTTCACATTTTCTCATCACCGAAACAACACCGTCCAATAATTGTTTCGCCTCGTTCCTCTCTGTTGTTGAAACACCAATTTTCCAACATCATCTGTCAGCAAGATTTTATGCCCTCATACTATAGCTCATCCTTCCAGTCAGCAAACCCTTGATACAGTTCATCTAATAGATCAAAAGTATCTGCCACGACCACTGCAGGACTACCATGGATAGGCATGATATTTTGTTTGCAGAACGAATCAAAAGGTAAGGTGAGGTATGTAAATTTTATGTAATTCAGTTAAGCGATAGTTAATGAGAAGATTTTAAATCATTATGACCACTCGAGTGTAATCATTTATTAGCCGCACTTGATGGGAGGGGAGGACACATCGAACCTTCTATACCATCATTTCTCATGAATTCACCACCGCCATCCCTATTTCACCACCCTTTCGCACATTTGACCGTCATTTTGCATAACGTCGCTCGAAAAAATCACTCTGTGCAGAAGATGATACTCAAACTCTTTGATGTTGTATCTTACCGAGCTGGTAGCTATGGGAGGCTCTATCATATGAAACGAGCCCGCCACCACAGCACTGTTAGAACATTATCTAGTAGCTTATCAAATCTTCTAGCAGGCAGGTTGGCTCAGTTACTTTCAGAGACTCCAGGGGTATAATGAGCAACAGGTCCTGCAATTTTCCCAAAACCTTTAGGAAGACCATTATGTCGTCCAAGGGGTCCGAATTTCAGTAACAGAAGAATACATAGCACAGGTCTCAGGTTTCCTTACCGACGACATTCAAATGTTCAGCCGTAAACATATCATTCGGAATGCTCAGCAGAACTTCTTCTTGCCAGAAGAACGAATTGAATTTAAAGGCAGGGGTGTTCAACTCAACTCATTGCCACCCCCATGGCTGGAAGTTGCAAGATTCATCAAACATTACCTAACCTGCGAGGGCCGATACCAGGTAGTTTATCAGCATGAATTTCTTCTGTTATCTCATTTACGGCATAATAGAAGAGTGAATATTCCTTATTATTTGCTGGGTTGTCTGAAAAACATGGCACACTACTGCAGAAAGGATAAAGATCCCACCCTTTCACTCACCCATCACCACCTTGTCCAACTTCTCATCCAAAGGGGTTTTTTGCTCAACAAAACCCCCCACTAAAAAACCCACCTATAAACCCCGAAAGAGCTGTTGGAATTCCCGAAAATCCCCAGGAGCAGCAACCACAAAACCCCCCAGACTCCCCAAAAGTACCCAATAGCCCACCCACAGAACCAAACAGTCCAATCAATTACCCTACCATACCAAGCCCACCTCATACCTTACCAGAATCATCCACTCCCGCCCTTCATATTCTTAGTGATGACTCTAAGCCAGATAATTCCCCCTGCCCCATCATTAAGGAAAGACCTTCACGAAAATGAAAACAAATTCCCATCTTTCCATCCTTCTTATGAAAAAAACGAAGAAGGGCCTCAACGAGGCCACCCATTATTACCACTACCCTAGACCCCCCACCTATTCGACTGATACCCCGTACACCTCCAACCTCCCAAATCCCGGGATCTTTGCCTATTCCACCCACGGGCATTGAAACACAAGAACCAGATGCCCAGGGTACTACCACATCATTTGTCTCAAATAAAGTAGCTGAAACACAAAAACCAGCTACCCATTCCGTAGCTGAAACATAAGAACCAGCTACCCATTCAATGGATAAAACATAAGAACTAGCCATAGCTGCTACACAAGAACCAGCTACAGCTGAAACACAAGAACCAGCTGTTGATATTGAAATTGAGATACAGGAATCAGAAGCCCAGGGTGCTGCAACACTACTCTCCTCAAATAAAGTAGCTGAAACACAAGAACCAACTACCCATTCAGTGGATGAAACACAAGAACCAGCCATAGATGCCACACAAGAACCAGCTACGGTTGAAACACAAGAACCAGCTGCTGATATTGAAATTGAGATACAGGAATCAAAGGTCCAAGGTGCTGCAACTTTACTTTTCTTACACCAAGAAGCTGAAACACAAAAATCAAATACCATTCCTACAGCTGCTCCACAACAACCAGCTAGTGAGGCTGTGACTTCCACACAAGAACCAGTCATCCCTCAACCAGAAGCAACAATGTCCTCTGTCTTGCAGGAAAATGAGTTTTCAAAGTCTGAACTGGAAGCATATAAGGAAGAATTAGCCAGGGCAAAGGAAGCATATGAAAAGGAACTAAATTTGTACACCTTAGCTTGTACAACAACCTTGTCAGAAGGGACCACAGAGAGCATGTGTAAAGAATATATGTGTTGTGAATGTGGGGATATTTACTATCAAGTAGGCTATAAGGTAATTCAAGTCCCAGTGACAGGAGCACCCCCTACTCCTTCAAATTTTGCAGTCAAGGAAGAACCTGCTGAAACACAAGAACCAGCAGATCCTCCCAAGATCAAGACTGAGCCCTGCATTGCAACAAAAGAAGCCCCTACCTTTGTCAACAAAGTTGTACAAACAATGCCTATGGAGGAATTTACACCTCCCAGCCAGATCAATCTCCCCACTTTTATGGAACAATCTACTCAGACCTTACCTCATCCCACTACTTGCAACACTGAAACACAGACTCAGCTATGGGATGAGTAGGCAGCAATACAAAAATGGAAGAAAGAGTATGCTGAAACACAGACCAAAAGCCTGCAAGTGTACAGACAAATCTGGATAAATCATACTTACTCAAATTGGGAAGTGTTAGAACAGACACGCTAGGAAGCTCGTGACCTTAAGAAGCAGAACAAAGAATTGAAAGGCAGATTGGCCCTAGTATTTGATTTGGTACAAAAGCTATTGGCCACAAGAAATCCATCTTGCAAATACTCCTTATTCCTTATGGAGCAACTCACATGGTTTCAGATCAAATCAATTATAGAAGGTAAACCCCATGTAGTATTACACCCAGCAGATTTTGTCAAAAATTTTACAGCAGCCTCTACTAGGGATCAACACCTCCTCTGTGAGGCATACTTTCATAATGAGGCCATTCCCGAGAATAGGCTACTGAAACTTAATCCCCTTGTCGGGGACATCCAAATTCGAGGGTTCACTTCCTTTCTCTACAATCAGATTTTGTGGCAAGATGACTTTTTGGCTGCCAAGCACAATGAAGATAATCGCCTCCTCTGGATAAGACCAGAACCACAGAAGGCAGCCACCTTTGTCATAGAATATTATGAGTTCTTAAAACAACCAGGGGTGATTGAACATGTTCAGCAGCTACAATCAGCAGTGCTCCAGGATTGTCAGCACATCATCAGATCTATAGAGATTCATTCCCTCGAGGAAAATAACCTATTTTGGCAGCAATCCACTGAGAAGAGACAAGAACACAATCCTTTTAGCCCTACCAACCTTGAGGTAGCAATTTCCAGGGTACCTAACTACATCCAGTGTGTTCAGCAATGTGCTGAAAACTGGATAGGGTACCGGTTTTATTTTCCTATCCTCTGGTTGCCAATAGAAAGGTATCAAATCAATTGTAAGCTACCTAAGAAGACAGAAACAATAGCATGGCAAATATTATAGCAGGTCCAAGGGTTCAGAGTGCCAACAGACAGTACCTCCCACAGTTATTGCTTGAGTAACTTACACGCTCAGAGTCGGTATCCAGACTCTGATTCAGAGTGAAGTTGCCTGAGGACACACAACACCTTGAGTTGGGGGGGATGTTAGGACCAAACAATGTACCTTTTTGCCCATACTTTTTGCCACTATTACACTCTTGATCACCCACATTCAAACTCATACTATCACTTTATCTTATTATTCCAAAGGTATACAATGTCCCTTCTCATTACTATATGTTTAATCTGTTTTACATAATATTTTACATCATTCTCGTACTTAACCAATGATTAGAAATGTATAAGTGTTGAAACAGTTCAAACTGCAGATTAGCATTCGAGGCATGTTACTAAAACAACAATTCACAGAAGCTGTTACAGAGTCCAAGGTCGCAGATGCTGAAATACAAAGCTGTTACACAGTCCAAGGTCGCAGATGCTGAAACACAGAGTTGTTACATAGCCCAAGATCGCAGATGTTGAACACAGAAGATCGACGATGCTGAGGAAGATATTAAACAATTCATAGCCACGATGATGAAACACAGAGGAAGCCGTTACACAGCTCAGGACCGATGATACTGAAACACAAAGGAAGCAGTTACACAGTCAGCGATCAACAACAACTCTACAACAGTTGCACCGTGAGCCAAGCACCAACCATCTCTCCTACATGAGAATGCTGAAACAGTCAAGAGCGTAAATCCCATGGCTGAAACAACCCGCGATTTGCGGTGCCAAAACAACATCAGCACCAATGAGAAGAACTGTTACTCCAGCCATAACAACAACACCTCATTCAGCACTTGTAATAGCATTCTGTTGTGCAAGACTAGGACATCCTATTTTGGTTTAGAAAGTTGATCTGACTAGGAATAGGACTCAGATATACATCTATAATTTGATCAATTGTATCGAAGGGATTCCCTCTTTAAATAAGGGGAAATCACCATTCAGAAGGATGGAAGTTTTTATGTATTAAGAAAGCTTTAGATAGAGGGACGTACTTCATTTCCAGATTGTAATATGATACTTTGATAGATGAATAAAAGACTGTTTTGAACATCCTCCTTTAGCCTTTTCGTTTCAGGGGAATCTTGTGAGAAGGGAGGGCCCACCTTCTTCACAAGATTCACCCGTTAGTTTTACAATGTGTTAGTATAATTTTTGTTTATGTCTTGATTAACTTTTGTCTTGCTGAAACACTACTTTTCATGAATTCTGCTTTGTTGAAACACTACTGAACTCTGTCTTGTTAGGACTTTATTTTATTGAATGTTACATTATTTTCACAATCATTTTAATTAGAAATCTTGTGTGATGATTTTATAAGGTTTGCTAATAAAAGACTGGGTTAAGGGTCCCTGCTTAATGGAAGGGATTGGAAGGTCCTGTTCTCTGTAGGATTAGTTTCTTTCACAAGTGTGCTAATCAGAGACTGGGTTAAGGGTCCCTGCTTAATGGAAGGGATTGGAAGGTCCTGTTCTCTGTAGGATTAGTTTTTTTCACAAGTGTGCTAATCAAAGACTGGGTTAAGGGCCCCTGCTTAATGGAAGGGATTGGAAGGTCCTGTTCTTTGTAGGATTAGTTATCTTTCAGTTGTTTTCACAAGTGTGCTAATCAGAGACTGGGTTAAGGGTCCCTACTTAATGGAAGGGATTGGAAGGTTCTGTTCTCTGTAGGATTAGTTGTTTTCACAAGTGTGCTAATTAGAGACTGGGTTAAGGGTCCCTGCTTAATGGAAGGGATTGGAAGGTCATGTTCTCTATGGGATTAGTTGTTTTCACAAGTGTGCTAATTAGAGACTGGGTTAAGGGTACCTGCTTAATGGAAGGGATTGGAAGGTCCTGTTCTCTATAATATTAGTTAGCTTTCAGTTGTTTTCACAAGTGTGCTAATCAGAGACTAGGTTAAGGGTTCCTTCTTAAGGGAAGGAATTAGAAGGTCTCGTTCTCTGTTAGATAGAGTTAGTCTTCTATGCATTGATTCCTTCATGAAAGTGTGTTAATCAGAACAAGGTACTGGAGTTCCTGCCTGGGAACAGGGTCCTGTTCTCTGGTTACAGAATAGTTATTCTTTCCTGTTGTAGTTGTTATTTTAATGTAATCCAGGTTCTTTAGATTAATCATCTCTTTGAGATCTGCAATAGGTAGGTTGCTTTCCTCTAATTCAAAGTCAGAACTTCAGTTTATTCAAGGCAAGTGTGATTAATATAGTTTCATTTACTACAACTCTATGTTGCTTTTGGAATTGAGCATATATAGTGCGTGGTTATCTTTTAAATAAACAGACTTCTTTGGGTTGACAATTTATGTAGCACTTGATTGTTTGAATTAATTAAGCAATTATAGTGACCAACAATATGTAACAATTTCAATATTTGTTATAGTAAGATTTTCCTCACCCTGGGAAAACTTTCATAGAGCGCCTTTTTCCATTTCCCTATCTAGACTTGAAGTCCCATTTTGCAAATTCTAGATCTAGAAACATTATGTTTCCACATATATCCGCCCTACCTATATTACAACATGCATATACGCAAGTTGCACCACTACAACCCACGTACATCGAGATTTGTGCCAAAAATTAAAAAATGGTGTCGGGTTTCCATGTCACGTCATGAGATCTATGACCCTTGGCCTTTCATATACTGGAAATGTTCTGAATCGACCCTTCAGTTCCACTTGAAGGCTACAAATGGGCCAAATATAAGTTATGGAAAAAGAGGAGAAGAATTAAACTTTGAGAGCAAAGTTACTCTGGAGAAATTGTTCACTTCATATTGAGTTTGCATCCTTTTGTCCTTTTAAGTCTGAACACATTATTCATCCCCCAAGCTCTTCCCTACATGATTGAGAACCTCATTGTCTCTCTTATATGGTATTGCCTTTGGTGGAGGCCCAGTTGGAAGGAACTTAGTTTCTTGGTTCCGAACCGTGCCGACACAGAAGTTTGTAATTCATTCACTTATGTTGATTAGATTTTAATAGAAATACTCTTTTCTCGTCCAATTAATATCTTGCAAATATTTGAATTGTTATTTCATGGGCATATTCGTTATGAATATTGATGGATTATGCTATTGAATGTGCTAACATTACATATTATCACCATATGCTTATGTTTCTTAGTTGTTGAGGACTAGTTGCAGTTGTATTTATTTGGGTCGAGTGCTCAACGATGGACTTCATAGAACGTATAGATGAGGTAGGAATTTTATCATGTCTTGCTATCATATTTGTTTATATAGCATACTTTGGTTTAGTGTTGATTTTTGCTGTCATTTTCATCTGTTGTGGTTTACCCCTAGCCATAGAGAGATTTTCCTCGTAACACTCCTGACTAAAATGATCCTAGACCGAGAGTTCACATGGACCCTGGGAAAGGGTGTGGTATGCATAAAGTGGTATGAGAGCCCAAACTAACCTATATGTGAAAGGAAAATTCAAAACTATGCCACCCAAAAGACACACAGAGAGACCTATGGAAAATCTAGCCATGGCACGGGAAATGAGGTAACTCTGTGCGAGATTGGATGCCATGGAGAAATCACAGAGAAGAGAACTTGATTCTTGTGACATCAGTGAAGCCGAGATTGAATAAATGGAAGTAGGAGCTACAGAAGGAGACACTGCAAAGGAATTCTTGTTGAAAGTGGCTGTAATAATGGGAGCCAGAGCAAATATGGAAGTCCTAATGTATGAAAGAAACTTAGATGTTGAGAAGTTTTTGTATTGGATAAGGGACTTAGAAAATTACTTCGATTATGAGGAAATAAAGGATTAAAACAAGGTGAAGCATGTTTTTACCAGACTAAAGGGACATGCAACACTATGGTGGGATGAATTGCAAGCCGACAGAAGACACAAAGGTAAGAAAAAAAAAAAATTGGGATAGGATGGAAAATAAATTGAAATATAAGTTCATACCCAAAGACTATCAGATCAATATTTTTAGAAGATTTCAGAACTTGAGACAGAAGGGCTTTCCAGTGAAGGAGTACACTGAGGAGTTTTACATATTGAACATCAGAGCAAGACATCAAGAGAGCGATGTGGAAAATGTTGACAGGTATATTAATGGCCTGAGATATGAAATTCAGGAGGAAGTCAGTATGATGTCAACAAGAACGGTGGAATATGCTTATCAAGCAACACTAAAAGAAGACTCAGGAGAAGTTGGCTAGAAAAAAAATCCAGTGAAACAAAGGAAAGAGTCCAAGCAAAGGCAAAGGAACTTTATGAGAGAAGTTCTAGAAACCCAAACCTAAAGATGGAAAGTATCACAGTCATAAAGAAATAGGAGGAAGTTCCCAAGGGGGGCAATATGGTGGTAGAAACTCGTTTTCTTGAGGAAGAGGAAGAGGCAGAGGAGGAGAAGTGAAAAGCTATTCCTGTGGAAAGATAGGGCATATGTCTTGGGAATGTCCTAAAAGGAAAAATAAAGAAGGAGATGGAGAAGCTCGCATTTCCAAAGCTCAAAGAAGGAATGTTGAGGCAGAAGCAACGAAACATGGAAAATCCCTCATGATGAGGAAAATTCTCTTAAAACCAGAGAAGGAAGAAAAAGATCCATCTCAGAGAAACAATATGTTCAAGACTTCTTTCAAAACCAAGGACAAGGTATGCAAAGTAATCATAGACAATGGGAGCACTGATAATTTGGTATCAACAAAATGGTAGAAAATATGGAGCAGGAGACAACTGGACATATGAACCCATACAAGGTATTGTGGTCGTATAAGGGACACCAAATCATGGTAAGTCAATGGTGTGATGTTGAATTTAATATAGGAGGTTATAAATATGAGAATGTGTGTGATATAATAGCCATGGATGTTCGTCATGTTCTGTTGGGAAGACTGTGGAAATTTGACAGAAATGTCATACATTATGGGCGAAAAAATACTTACACCCTTGAGAAGAATGGTCATACACATATGTTGTTTCCAATGGAGGATAAGAAATTGAAGGATGAACCTAGTCCAAGCATACTTCTCATGAGTGGGAAGGAACTCTTGAATGAATTCAAGAAGGAACAAGAAATGAATTTTGTTGTGGTAAGAAATCCCAGATTCATCCTTACAAGTAATTTTGTGGATGAACTTCTTGAAGAGATTCTAGAACTGTTGGATAATTTTGTTGATATCACGGTGGATGAATTACCTCATTCTCTACCACCCATTAGGAGTATTAGTTGTCATATTGACCTTATTCTAGGAGAAATTTTTCCAAATAAAGCAACATATAAGTTGACACCTAAGAGAATGAAGAGGTCAAGAATCAAGTCCAAGAGTTGTTGGATAAGGGTTTAGTCAGAGAGAGTTTGATTCCATGTGCAACACCAACTATGTTGAGTCCAAAGAAATATGGAAGCTGGAGAATGTGCATAGATTCTAGAGTCATCAAAAAGATTACCATCGGGTATAGATTACCTTTACCCATAATGGATGATTTGATGGATTGCTTGAGTGGAGCAAATTATTTTTCCAAGATAGATTTGAAGAGTGGTTATCATCAGATAAGAATGAGAGAGGGAGATGAATCGAAGACATTATTCAAGATGAATGAATGGTTGTATGAATGGCTTGTCATGCCATTTGGATTGATAAATACCTAAAGCACATTCATGAGACTAATGAATGACGTACTTAGAGACTTCATTGGTAAGTTTGTAATCTTGTATTTGGAAAATATCCTAGTCTTGAGTAAAACTAAAGAAGAGCACTTAAGGCACTTGACATTAGTGATGAGGAGGTTGCAACATGAGAAGTTCTTGATAAGTATGAAGAATTTTTCTTTCATGAATACAAAACTCATATACTTGAGTTTTGTGATCTCTTCAAATTATTTGAAGATGGATCCAGAGAAGGTGAGGGTAATCAAAGAATGGCCTTCTCCAAGAAGCATATTTGAGGTGAGAAGCTTCCATGGATTAACAATTTTTTACAGGAAATTCATTAGGAATTTCAATGGAATTTGTCCACCCATACTGGACACTATAAATAAAAAACACAAGTATTTTAATTGAATAGAGGAAGCTGAAAAAATATTTAGGGTGTTGAAGGAGAATATCACAGAACAACCGATTCTGGTTCTGCCATATTTTAACGAGATATTTCAAGTGATATGTGATGCCATTGGAATAGCTATTGGTGTAGTCTTGAGCCAAGACAATAAGCCTGTTGCTTATTTCAATGAGAAGTTGAATGACATTGAGAGAAAATATTCAACTATGATAAGAGGTTTTGTGCTGTAATACAAGCTCTGAAAAGTTGAGGCACTATGTTATTCCAAAGGATTTTGTCTTGTACAATGACAGTTAAGCTTTAGAATTCATAACCAGACAGGAGAAATTGAACCAAAGACATGTTAAATGGGTAAAATTCATGCAGAATTTTACTTTTTTTTATTAAGCACATTAGTGGCAGTGCTAAAAAAGTTGTTGATGCTTTGAGAAAGAGATGTCTAATTATGTAGGAATTTTAAGTGGAGACCTTAGGGTTTGAACACATTAAGGAAATGTATCATGAAGATCCGGATTTTAAAGAGTCTTATGAAGCATGTGAGAACCCTTTGCTAAGGGATAGAAGCCAGCGAATAGAGTATCTAACTCAAGATGGAGCATTGTTTAAAGGAAACCAACTATGTATTATGAGATTCTCAATGAGAGACAAATTGTTGAAGGAAAAACACAGTGGAGGATTGGCTGGACATTTCATCCATGACAAGACTTATGCACAACTGAGTTCTTCATACCATTGGCCATGTATGAGATCTGATGTGAAAATATTTGTGGACATATGTAGAGTATGCCAGTATGAAAAAGGGAAGCAGAAAAACATTGGTCTATATCAATCATTTCCTATTCCAGACAGGTTGTGGGATGTAATAAGCATGGATTTCGTGTTGGGATTGCCAAGACCCTAGAGGGGGAGTGATTCCATATCTGTTGTGGTTGACATATTTTCAAATATGGAAAATTTTGTACCATGACACAAAACTAGTGATGCTACTAACATAGCTGATTTATTTTTCAAAGAGGTTGTGAGATTGCATGGTTTTCCCAGAAGTATAGTCTCAGATAAAGATACCAAGTTCATGGGACACTTTTGGAGAAATCTGTGGAAAAGGCCAGGGACAAATTTGTACTTCAGTTCATCATATCACCCTTGGACAGACGAAAATACTGAGGTAGAAAATCAAATATTAGGGAATTTGTTGAGGATCTTGGCCACTAAACATCACAATTAGTGGGATCAAATTCTGCCCCAGGAAGAGTTTTCCTATAATGATTCATCGAACATAAGCACTGGAAAAATCCCATTTCAAATAGTGGATGGAATGCATTCGAGAGTAATTTTGGAGTTGAGGGATTTGAACCATGATGAGTTATGAAGTGGAGGAGAAGAATACTTTGCTGAAAAAATCCAGAAGCTTCATGATCAGATAAAGGGATAGTTGCAGGATAGCAATCAAAAGTATAAAATATAAGTTGATAAAAAAAGGAGAGAGGCTCATTTCAAATTTGGAGATCAAGTTTTAGCACACCTGAGGAAGGAAAGGTTCCCAAGGGGAACATATAACAAATTGAAGATGAAGAAAATAGGACCATGTAAATTCTCAGAAAGTTTGATGCAAATGCTTATAAGATTGAGCTGCTAGACGATGTGGGAATATCACCCATATTTAATATTGAAGACATGTACCCTTACAGGATGGATGATACAAGAGGATCAAATGATCAGAAGGAGATTTAGTGGGAACAACATACGCCAACAACAGAAAATCCACAAATGGAGAAGATCATAGATTAGAGGATTAGTAAGAAGACCAGGAGGAAGTCTTATTTTGAGTACCTGGTCAAGTGGAAGGATCACCCAACAGAGGATGCTAGTTGGGTAAATGAATCTAATATTTAAAAGCATGAAAAAAAAGTGCAAGATCTCATGGACAGGAGTCCATGAATTTTTGGCCAGAGGAGTATGATGTAGGAGCATCTCCATTAGCAGTTAAATAAGCAAAGTGGAGGACAACTCAATACCCAATGCACAATTTTTATTTTTATTTTTGAATTTCGAGGAGAGCATGTCATTCTATTTTGAAAGAATTTTAATTTAAAGATTTTAAATGTTTTGAGGCATGATGCATCACATAAGTCCGTCAAAGTTGTAACCACCTTAATTATCATATAAGGTTGTATAGATAGTGAGTATCAACTCATATCTAAGTGTAATTACCATTCAATGTAATATTCCTTACTATATGAATGTATTAACTATGATAGGATAGCATTAAGGTAGTCTAGAGGGAAGGCTCGAGAAGCTTCTCCATGTATAAATATATGTATTTTATGCCCAAATGAGGTTGTTGAATGTTATTGTTATTGTTGTTGAGAGAGTTGTTGAATCTTATGGTGAATTGTAGAGAGTTGTATGAACTCATGTACATACTTGATTGAAGGAATACAAATATAGAGTTTTGATTCCAAATGTATGGGTTTCTCTGTTATTGAATCCATTGAATGTATGTGATATTTCTTTCTACTTTATCTATTTTATGTGTCTTACATGCATGAGTATGTTTTTCATGGTTAAGTGTGGAAACCTTTGATGTTTCTTTAAGTTTCAATCATTTCTCTTCTGAGATTCTTGGTGCAAGGAGTGCATAGTTCCTGCAAGGAGTGCATAGGCAAAGTCGAGATAGACTCAGAAGCTCAGGAGAGATAATGTGAACTTACTTTCAAAGTGCAAGGACTGCACCATCTCTCAGAGGAGAGAATATTTTTGAGAAGACCCATGCAATGCATGCGTCGGGCCAACAATTTGTCTAAGTGTTGAGGAAGTCTCAGAGGAGATGAGCACCAGGAGTGCATAGGGGAGATTTTTTTCAAAAAATATCTAAGTCCAAAAAATTCTCAGAATTTAGAGGCTGGAAGGAGTGCACCATAGGTTTGAAATACCTCAAGAAACAAATCTCAGGAAGGATAGCAAAAAAAATCCTTAAGGAAGAGAAGAATTGTTTGTTTCAAGGGTTGAATGGTTGAGATCTATTTAGGAGAATCCAAGAGCTTTCACCACCCTTAGATATGAAGGAGTAGCACAGGGTTTATCCTTTTGAATCGTGAAAAATTTGTGTTCAAGATAAGTCATGGATCAAGCTAAAAGGAGGAGTTATCGAAGAGTGGAAATCAATGGTTGAGATCCATTCAGGAGTTTGCAGGAGATTGAACAGACATTCTATCTAGAGGAGTTGCACAAGAGTTAATTGGGGAAGTCCTTCAAACTTCACGTTTTCGGGAGATTTGGAGTGCAAAGGCATTGGGACCCCCGAAGTTTCGAAGGTAGGAGCTAATCATGATCATCCAATTCTTGAGGACATGTGTCAACGGATCATATCCTCTGGTGGACTATCTCTCCAGAGGAAGTTAGGAGTGGTGATTCTAGAGTGGAGGGTTGTCGAAGTTTGGAGCCCCGAAGTTCATGAAGGTGATCAATCGTCAAGGACATGCTTCATCAAATCAGGAGATCCAGAGGATAGACACTCTAGGAGAATAGACGAAAGATGATTTCAATCTCTCTAGAGCTGTGAAGTCTAGAGTTGATCTAGACCGTTGATCAAAGGAAGGACACATGGCAGTGGATCTAGAAGTCCGAAGGTCTGACACTCTGGAGGAAACTGAGTGAAACATTATGAGGATTCATGAAGGCCTAAAGTGTAATATCTCCAAGAATGAGCCCTGTTGTAATCATGTTTATGAATTGTAAATCATGTTTTGTAGGCTAGTGAGCCAAGTATTGATAAGCTGGTGGGATTATGTGTTTATTAGGCTAGAGAGCCTAAGTATTAAGGCCAGAAGACTGATTTTGTATATGTAATTATGCATATCATTATTATAATATATGAACATCGCTTTGTGCATACCAACCATGAAGAAAGAGTGATGGGGGACTAAGATTCCACAGAGAGGGTAAGGGAAAAGGGGGACGAAAGGTTGGAAAGAGGGGCTAAGCTTAGGGGCTTAAGTCCTTGGGAAAAATATTTTATTATTATTCTAAACTTGTGGGAAAAAACATTTTTGTATGCTAAGTTCTGGGAGAGGCAACACATGCATCTAAAATGTGTGAAAAAGGGAATGCATGAATCCCCAGGAAGACAAGTGTCGAATTGGGTGCATGTGGTTAAAAGAGTTGAGTCGGGGGTTCATCCTCCATTCTATCATGGGCTGTCTGAAACTGGGAGTTCTGTCTGGTCTCTACTTTCATCCTCCATTCTGTCATCGACTGTCTGAACTGAGGGATCTCTACGTTTTATTTATATAAGCCTCATGCAGCTCTGAAACTTGAGGACTGTGATGTTTTCTTAAGAAGCTGATACGCCCTTTGTGTGAACCGTTGAGTCTGTGTTCAACCTCTGCTTGGATTCCTTGTCAAGCACCCTGAAAACTAGTTGAAAACCTATGGATTGAGCCATGTCACTTGTGAGTCATGAGAGCCTAGACGATCCACTCTTTTAGAGTCAAGTTTGTACCTGTACTGCCTTTGGGTTATTGCCTTCTATGTTTCTTGAGTGGAATTAACCAATTGTTGTTGTTGTTATCCTGAACTTGTGGGAATTGAGTTGAAAACTAGTTGAACAACTAGGTTTTCAGGCCCGTAGTAGAAGAGGCAGGTTGTCAAGCCTGTGAGCAGCTCTCTCAAGGTGAGAGATTCTATTGGGAAGTGGTTTTCTCCCAAAGAGAGTCCAACACTAGCTACATAGCTCTGAGAATTCCTGATCTAGCCTATTTCTGAGACCCAAAGAGGGAGGTGAAGCATCGATGGACTGTTCTTGTGAAGGTGTATACTCTCGGGTGGAACATGCATGTGAGGAATGAGAGTTCATGATTAGTGGGCATAAGAAGGCTCCTGGAGAGAATCCTTCTGGTTGCTCAGTGCAATTTTCATGTAACCTCAGCCTAGTCTAGGATTCCCTTGCCCTAGGTGGAGCTTGGTCCTAGCTCGGGGGTGACCCACTGCTGAGCGTGATGAGTAGCATGGTCTAAGGCTAGGAGGTTTGTGGAAGGTTTGCACGTATTTGGTGGAGTTATTACAGTTTCAAAGATAATGATTAATTTTGTGTTTTAATTTCAATTAAAATGCATGTCTGTGATGCTTGCAATATTATCATGTATTCTGTTGCAATGATATTACTGTTAATTTAATTAATTATGTATGTTAGCAGTAATACTGTGATTACTCTGTATTGTTGGTTAAATTTCATTAAATCTGTTAATTATATTTAATATGCATGATATTTATAAATTTATGAGAATGTTCCACGTAGTAGCATTGCCTGACCATGGGGTTGATGGATGGGGATGTTACAATATGGTATCAGAGCCATGTTTTCAATTATGAGCCTAGATGGGCTGGATAAGTGGTATTTGGACCCAAGGTTTCGAGAGGAAATTGTGTCTGGAGGACTAATTTCGAACCTTAGATTGTTTCTGAGTGCCAAGGGGTTACTTGGTCGTGTTACCAAGCTTAGGAAGAGTAGCGATAGAATAAAACTGTAGCTGGTGTGGTATTTGACCACAGTGTGAGAGAGAGAGAGAACTCAACATTTGGGGTGCTAGAGTCATAGGATCTGTTCGGAAGGAGAGGAGAAAAATTTACGACCGTTAGATCTATAAAATATGCAAGAAGGATATCCTAGAAGCCTTTCGGGAGTTCGTCTGTCAGGAGAAGCAGGGTGCATTGAGGCACAAACCTCCTTAACCCGAAACTCTGAAACCCCAAGGAGATGTACACCATAGATTTGGGAAAATATCTCAACCTTTGGATCAAGAAGAAGATAAGATTATAATTTTGGGAGTTTGGCTGTTGGGATAAATGGGATGTGCTGACGCACAAACTCCCGAAGCCCGAAATTGTGAAATCCCAAAGAGTCGATGTAGTGATTCGGGCTGACGTCACTTGGATGGATGTGGACATGTGGGATGTGTTCCATGTACTAGTGGGCCCCAAATGAAAAGTAGACACAGTGGGGTCAGATGGCATCGCCTGAGATAACATGGACCTTCTTAAGCACACCACATGTCACCACTCTGGTTGGTGACAACTGTGTTGTGGGCCCGGTGGCTAGAAAGGTTAGAAGTTCGAAAGTCAGGAGTTGGAGAGGGAAGCAATTGTGAGAGGCTCCAGGAATGAAATCCTGAAAAATTGAAACCCCGAAGTCCTGATTATAGAACCTTGAGATATAATGCTTGGAAATGAACCATGGTCACATTGGGGTTGGAAAACTGAGAGAGAAAGGGATAAGGCCTGAGTGCACTACAGAGCTGAGCAGAGCTTAGAAAATTCATTGAAACTGAAGGTTTTCTTGAATCAAGTCATTTATGAATGCTGTGGGATTTTTTAAGGAATAATGCCCTAAAAAATTTCGGTTTTCTACACGTTGTGATGCAGAAGTTCAACAAGAACCAGAATTGAGTAGAATTGCCACTGAGTGAAAAAGAAATGGAGGAGACACATAATGCTTCCAATTCAGAGAATGAAGCTAAAGGGATGGATGTTCATTTGAGATTTGAAGGGTCAAACTCCAATGGGCATGGAGAAGAGATAGATAAGGAAGGGAATATGATGAATATCATTGAAAAATTGTAGAAAGATGACCAAACTCACCGAACAGATAGCAGAAAGATTAGAAAAGCTCAGGATAAACAAGGTGAATTCAACTTAAAGTTGATGAAGAGTCTGGAAAGAATATAAAAGAAGTTGGATAAGCAAAATGACTCGAGCAAAACAGGGAGTCACCAGAATTATGAGGGAAGAAGGTCAAGGAGTGTGGGTAGACACCATCATCACTCCCAAGGTCACTCCAAGAGAAGGACACATAGCAGTTCAAGCCCATCCCCTACTAGAAAGAACAAGAGATATGGAGTGGATGAATTGAAGGGAGATATGAAAAATATTAAGCCTCCTACGTTTGATGGAGAACATCAAAAGGAGGAAGATGCTGAAACATGGTTGCTTGGTATGAGGAAATACTTCCAACTATAGAATTATTCCTCTCACATGGAAGGAAGAATTGTGATGTATCAACTGAAAGGAAAAGAATCCATGTGGTGGGATAAACTTGTGCAGGTGTAGCACATTAGAGAGAAATATATCACTTGGAAGGAATTCAAGAAGTATTTTGAGAAGAAGTATTTGACTAAGAGATATTATGACAAAAAGATGAAAGAGTTCTTTGAACTCAAGTTAGGTAGCATGGCCATCAATGAGTATGAACGTAGGTTTTTGGAACTATTGAAGTATGTTTTGTTCATCAAAGAAGAAACTGTCAAGATTCAAAGGTATCTGAGTGGACTGCCACCTTCCATTGGTGACAAGATTCAATATGATGATCCTAAGACTATGGAAGAAATGATAAGGATAGAGAAATGCTTATATGAGAAGCAAAGAGAGAAGCCTACTTTCTGGAAGGCTTGGGAAGACAAGAAGAAATTCCAGATGGATCAAAGGAAGAAGGGAACTAAACCTCTCTTTTTGAAAAGTAGTCCTCAAGGACAACCATCATTTAGAGAGCCGAGAATGGCTAATGTAGGGGAACAAAGGTCAAGACAGACACCCATTCAGTGTTGGGGTTGTTAGGGAAACCATAAGTACATAGATTGTCCCCACAAAAATGGAAAAGGGAGAGTTTTCCATAATGTTCAACAAGCTAAAATAGTGGAGGACATGGGCAGTAGAATGCCAAGGAACTATGCAACCCTGGACAATAAGCAAGTTGAATTTCAATTGCACATGATTGAAGTAGAAGGTATGATTAACAACTGACCATTTACTATTTTAATTGATTTAGGGGCTAGCCATAGTTATGTAGATCCTAGCGTGGTGAAAATTTTGCATATGTCAATAAGTAAACATGAAAAGTCTTGGTTAGTGCAACTGGCTACAGGAACCAAGAGAAAAGTCACTAAGTTAGTTAAGTCTTGTCCAGTGGACATGAATGGAATGAGCACAAAGGCTAAATTCAATATTTTTCCTTTAGGTTCTTATGACTGTCTAATTAGGATGGACTGGTTGGACCAATGCCATGCCATTTTGGACTATCGTAGCAAGGCATTCACTTGCCTGGATGAGGAAAGAAATTGGAAAACAGTCCAAGGAATTCCCAGAGCTGTTTCTATCAGAGAAATCTCAACAATGCAGCTGAAGAAGTGCTACAAGAAAGATTGTCAATTATTTGCATCCCACATGGAGGAAACACCTAAGGATAAGGTGTCAAGTATCAAAGATCATGTGGTACTAAATGAGTTTGAATATGTATTTTAGGAGGTACCCGGACTGCCTATGAAGAGAGATATTGATTTCTTTATAAACTTGATTCTTGGAGCAACGCCAATGTCGAAAGCTCCTTATATAATGAGTACATCGGAGCTGAAAGAGTTGCAATTGCAACTTGAAGAGATTCTAAATAAGGGGTACATATGCCCAAGTGTGTCACCTTGGTGTGCCCCGGTCCTGTTCATGAAGAAGAAGGACGAAACACTGAGATTGTGTATTGATTTCAGACAATTGAACAAAGTAACTATGAAGAACAAATACCCTCTACCGAGGATCGATGATCTCTTTGATCAGTTGAAGGATGCTAAGATATTTTCGAAGATAGATCTCAGGGCGGGATATCACCAAGTAAGGATAAAGGATGAAGACATCAACAAGACCTCTTTTAGAACAAGGTATGGTAATTACGAGTTCACAGTGGTTCCATTTGGACTGTCGAATGCACCCGCTATTTTTATGTGCTTGATGAATGGTGTATTTAGGGACTATCTAGACAAGTTTGTCATAGTCTTCCTGGATGACATTCTAGTTTATTCCAAGTTGGAGGAAGAGCATGAGAAACATCTTAGGATTGTATTGTAGGTGCTACAAGAGCACCAACTGTATGCCAAGTTGAGCAAGTGCTCGTTTTTATCAGGATCAGATCCATTACTTGGGGAATATTATTTTGAAGGATGGGATAGCTGTAGATCCTAAGAAGATTGAGGCCATCATAGAATGTTCAACGACAAATAACGTGATATAAGTAAGATACTTTATGGGTCTAGTTGGTTATTTCAGAAGGTTTATCACAATTTTCTCGAAGATAGATCACCCTATCACTTCCTTGCAAAGGAAAGAGAAGAAATTTCAATGGACAAAAGATTGTGAGAAAATATTTCAGTGATTGAAGCAACTGTTAGCCACTACTCCAATATTGAGGATTGCAGATCCGAATGAAGACTTTGTGGTGTGCACAAATGCATGCAAAGAAGCACTGGGAGGAGTCCTCAGTCAGAATGGATTCTTAATTTGTTATGAATCCAAAAATTTGAAAGAGCATGAAAGGAACTACGCAACTCATGATTTGGAGTTGGCAGCCATAGTACACGCTCTAAAGAAATGGTGGAATTACCTCATGGGAAGGAGGTTCAAACTAAGGATGGACCATAACGGTCTAAAGTTTTTATTTAATTAGCCAACCTTGAACGCTAGACAGAGTAAGTGGCTGGATTTTCTCTATGAGTACAATTTTGATATCAAGCATATCAAAGGGAAGGAAAATAAAGTGGTTGATGCACTCAAAAGAAGAGTACATGAATTGCATGCTATATCCATTAGCATGTACCAAATTGATATTAAGAGAAGAATTTTGGAGGCTGCAAATACAGATTTGCAGTACAGGGATTTGGTAGAAAAGATACAACAAGGTAAGATGCCACTGAAAGTGGAAAGTTATAAATTGGAAACAGATGGAATACTCCTGTACAAGAACAAAATTTATGTACCTAATGTCCATGATTTGAAACTTGTGATTTTGCATGAAATGCACAATGTGCCTTATGTTGGGCACCCTGGATATCATAAAATTATGGTAGAAGTCAAGAGCCATTACTTTTGGCCAGGTATGAAGAAATATATTTTTGAATACATCGCTAGATGTATGGAGTGCCAAAAGGTTAAAGCTAAGCACATACACCCAGCAGGGTTACTGCAACCTTTACCCATTCCTGAGTGGAAGTGGGAAGTGGTGACAATGGATTTCATCACAAGATTTCCCAGAATAAGCAAGCAGCTTGATTCAATTATGATGGTGGTGGAAAAGCTTACGAAAGCTACCCATTTCATTCCATTAAAGACTACTCACAAGGAAACGAATGTTGCTGACATATTTTTGAAGGAAATAACATGTTTGCATGGAATCCCCAAGACAATTGTGTCTTACAGAGACCCAAAACTTACCTCAAATTTCTAGAAAGGATTATTCAAAGGATTTAGAACGAATTTGAACTTTAGTACAACCTATCATCCTAAGTCTGATGGGTAGAAAAATAGGGTGAATCAAGTAATATAATACATGCTAAGTATATATGTGATGGACAAACCCTCGAAATGGGAAGACTACCTACATTTGGTAGAATTCGCCTACAATAATGGGTATCAAGCATCGTTGAAGATGAGACCATTTGAATCACTTTATGGCATAAAGTGAAATACTCCAGTAAGCTGGGATAATCCATCTGACAGGGAAGTATTTGGGCCAGAGTTGCTCAAGGAAATGGAAGAACAAATGCTAAAAATTAAGCAGAATTTAAAGGCTGCCCAAGACAGGAAGAAAAGTTATGTTGATAAGAATAGAATCCGTAGAGATTTTAAAGTGGGCAATCATGTTTTCCTGAAAGCAAAGCTAACAGAAGTTCCCTGAAGCTAGGAAACTGTGCCAAGTTGGCAGCCAGATTTTTTGGGCCATTTGAAATCCTAGAAATGATTGGGCCAGTTGCATATATGATTGCATTACCCACATCCATGAATGTACATAATGTGTTTCATGCTTCATTGCTTAAGAAATATATACCTGATGTTAATCATGTAATTGATTGGAATGTGATTCAGGTGGAACAAGAAGGTGTCCTGTAAGTGCATCTTGTGCGCATATTGGACCGGGAAAACAAATAGCTCCAGAATCGAGCCATAGGGATTGTAAAGGTCCAGTGGACCTAGTACAGTCTTGAGGAAGGGACTTGGGAACATGAAGGTGCTATGCATGCAGAATATCCACATCTTTTTGAAGATTTTGGAAATATTGTTGATGTTGTGTAAAAATTGCACTAAGGACAGTGAAAAAATAAGGGGAGGGGATTGTAATATCCCCAAGAACGAGCCTTGTTGTAATCATGTTTATGAATTGTAAATCATGTTTTGTAGGTTGGTGAGCCAAGTATTGATAAGTTGGTGGGATTATGTGTTTATTAGGTTGGAGAGCCTAAGTATTAAGACCAGAAGCCTGATTTTGTATATGTAATTATGCATATCATTAATATAATATATGAACATCGTTGCATGCATACCAACCACGAATAAAGAGTGATGGGGGACTAAGCTTCCACAGAGAGGGTGAGGGAAAAGGGGGCTGAAAGTTTGGAAAGAAGGGATAACCTTAGGGGCTTAAGTCCTTGGGAATAATATTTTATTATTATTCTAAAGCTGTGGGACAAAACATGTTTTTATCCTAAGTTCTGGGAGAGGCAACACATGCAACTCCAACATGTGCAAAAGGGAATGCATGCAGCCCCAGGAAGACAAGTGTTGACCTAGGGGCATGTGGTTAAAATATGAAGCATCAACTGAGTCAGGGGTTCATCCTCCATTCTATCGTGGGCTGTCTAAAACTAGGAATTTTGTATGGTCTCTGCTTTCATCCTCCATTATGTCATCGGCTGTATGACCTGAGGGATCTCTACGTTTGATTTCTGTAAGCCTCATGCAAATTTGAAAATCGATGCCTATGATGTTTTCTTGAGAAGCTGGTACACCCTCTTCCTGAACCATTGAGTCTGTGTTCGACCTCTGCATGGATTCCTTATCAAGCACCCTAAAAACCAGTGGAAAACCCACGGATTGAGCCATGTCAGCTGTGTGTCCTGTGAGCCCAGCCTATCCGCTCTTATAGAGTCGAGTCCATACCTATAATTTCTTTGGGTTGTTGCATTATATGTTTCCTCAGTGGAATTAACCAGTTGTTGTTGTTGTTATCCTGAGCTTGCGGGAATTGAGTTAAAAACTGGTTGAAGAACTGGGTTGTCAGGCCCATGGTAGAAGAGGCGGGTTGGCAGGCATGTGAGAAGCTCTCTCCAGGTGAGAGAGTTTACTGGGAAGTGATTTTCTCCTAGAGAGAGTCTAGCACCAGCTACAGAGCTCTAAGAATTCTCGATCTAGCCTGTGCTTGTGAAGGTGTATACTCCTAGGTGGAACAGGCATGTGGGGAATGTGAGTCCATGAGTAGTGGGTGTAAGAAGGCTCCTAGAGAGAATCCTTTCGGTTGCTCTATGCAATTTTCCTGTAATCTCAGCCTAGTCTAGGATTTCGTTGCCCTGGGTGGAGCTTGGTACTAGCTCGGGGGTGACCCATTGTTGAGTGTGATGAGCAACGTGGTCTAAGGCTGGGAGGTTCATGGATGGTATGCACGTATTTGGTGGAGTTATTACAATTTCAAAGATAAGTATTAATTTATTTTTTTAATTTCAATTAAAATGCATGTCTGTGATGCTTGCAATATTATCATGTATTCTGTTGCAATGATATTACTGTTAATTCCATTAATTCTATATGTTAGCAATAATATTGTGATTACTCTATATTGTTGGTTAAATTTCATTCAAATATGTTAATTATATTTAATATGCATGATATATATAAATTTATGAGAATGTTCCACGTAGTAGAATTTCCCGACCATGGGGTTGATTTCCAGGGACATTATATAAAGGCATGAGTCCATCCCAGTCATCTGTTGGAGAAGGACGCGTGGCGATAGATCCCACAATTTGGGGATGTGGCACTTCAAAAAATTTGTGTTGTCGTGTAGATAAGAGAAAACTCTTGAAGTCCTGAAAAACATCATAGCCGTCGATAAGGAAGGGGACACATTGAGGAAGGAGAAATATTTCAGCATTTCAACATCAGGAGATACAAGAGGTTGTGTCATGTGGAAGACCAAAATAAATCACTAAATCCTGAAAAGAATAAATCTGAACCGTCCATCTGTAGGAGTGTGAGGTTCGTCAATCTATCACTTAGGCATATTCATCGATTCGGTGATCTAGGATATTTGTGGAAAATAATTATGGAAAAATCACCAAAGATCAAAGTTCGAAGGAGGCATAGATCCTTTGATCTAGTGGTAGAATAGGAGCTATCAAATCTTCCCTTTTCGGAGATTGAAACTTTGCGAGTGTTGTGTGTGTGTGTTGAATGTGGTAAAAAGTTGTTAAATCCCAAAACATCAGAGTTTGAGTCGTCGATCTCGGTGCTTGTTGGGGGTCATTGATCTTGCTTCCTATTGTTCATCAGTTGGCAAGTTGTGCATTCAGAGATAAGAAGGGCAGAAATTCTCGAAGTCCTGAAACTTTTGGGGATTGGAAATTTGTCCCTCGGTATTTGAGGAGGCTTTGTCAGTGATTGGGGACTCCTGAAGAAGTGAATTTGAATTAGGGAAGTAGGTGAGGACCCATGTATTGAAATTTTAGGCTCAGAAGGAGCCCATCAGCTAATTTCATCTCTCAACTAGAACGATCTTAGACCAGGAGGTCACGCGGACCCTAGGAGAGGGTGGGGTATGCATCAAATCAATGACAACATATGTGAAAAACCCTTAATCAATCTCTAGAAGTCATTGTAGCCTTTTATTATTCATCTACTATTTCGTATAGACCTTTCTTGAAAAATCCCAAACCTCCCCTGTCTATAGAAGCAAGTAATATAATAAATGTTGAGGAAAATATATGAATTGATCTTACTCAAGCATTTTCAGACTTTACTTGGCTAAATCAAAGTAGACGGGAATATCAACCTATGTTTATAGCCAACAAAAATAACATCCTAACTCACAAGTATTAATTACGAGTGCTTAGGCTAGTCTTTTATCAACAAAAATCTTGCTGGAAATTCACTTTTTATGTAATTTTCTGAATACGAAAGTTGCTGAAATAAATGTAAGAACATAAGTAAAGACACCAAGATGATAATCAATATATATGAGACATAAATAAATCCTTTATTTCATTCCAAATCACCAAAGAGTCATTTTCTTTACAAAATCTCATACATAAATCTTGGACCAAATTCAAACTTAGACAGCCCCGATGGAACATACAAAAGGACCTCTGACAAAAAACCAAAACTAGACTCTAAAAGCTGGATCATCTTGCCATATATATTTTCCCACTCGACTCTGCACAATAGCCTTTATCAGTCATGAAAATTAATTCAAAAACAGACAAGTCTACACAGACTATCAAACATAGATCAACACCTCTGAAAAATAAGTGTCTAAATGATTTGATTCAGCCCTGAATATTGTTGTCTACAATAAGACCCTTAGCATGTTTCTTCTTCTATCCTCCTCTTGTTCCTCCCTTTCCTTTTTCTTTTAACAAATTAAAATTGGTTGAAGAAGTGGAACCAATTCATTAGTTAAGTTAATTAAAAGATTCAACAAACTTTGGTTAGGGGGAAGAGTAATAATTATAATAAGGGTCATAAATAAATAATAACTAGTAGGTGGGACCCCTTGTGACTCCATTTAGTTCATAACAATCATAACATAACCATTAGTTAAGAAAAACATACCTCCTTGTGCCTCCCATCAACATATTTACTTTCGGCAATTTAAACTTATGAAATTTGAAATTATTTCAAAAATAATACTCATATATCCAAAATAAACATGTTGTCCAAAGATCTATGAAGTTAACTGTCATAAAACAATAGATATAATAAAAACTCAAAAACCATATTTCCCAGTATGTGATGCAACCCTTCCTTGATTGCTTCTGTCACCTCTTGATTTTCCTGAGTTTTCCTTTGGCTATGCAGAGCCCTTAGGCCTAATCTTGTTGATCACATGGGAACAATCGTCCCCCATATGCATCCGGGAAGACATAGATTTGTTGGAGTCATTGGAGGGTGAGGAAGGGGAAACAATGGATTTTCCTTTATCAAGTGCATGGTGGGATTCAATATTCAATATCTTGCTAACATGGGACGATTTCACTGGTGAGTGGTTAGGGGTAGTTTGGGAAATGGGGTTGACCAACGGATGAATAGGAAAAGACAAGTTGGGCCAGCCACAATGTTGGGATACTGTCGAGTGGAAAATCTCCTGCCATCCATCATTTTCAGGGACCTCGGGTTGTAATGAAACATGAAGAGGTACAGGGATACTAGGTTCTTGCGGGGCTTGGAAAGGAGGCCTTTCAGGCCTAGGTTGTACTATTCCCTTCCCAATCCAATTGAAGAATCCAGCATGAAACAATTCGCCAAGCTCTTTTGAATCAACGTCAAAATGTATGGAGAACCTAGGCCTTCTTGGGCCTCAGTTCCAATTACCTCTACCTCTGTTTCCCCGACCATGGATTCCTCGACTGAAAAAAATCATCATGCATGTGTGATCGATTAGAAAATAGTCTTTTAAATAGCCATACATGACAACTTTTAAAAATATGAAATAGCCGCTGGGGGCTCAATGGCAAGTTTCTTGCTTTCGACAGTGGGTTTATATCATTGACCTCTGATCGAAAGATTCCATTGATTGTTCGACATCAACTCATTTATTCACAATTGATGAATTGTACTATAGTACCTTGGGAGTCATTGACATCAATGGTGATTTCCCTCGCACTTGTTAATGGTATACATCAATGACCGGTAATCAAGTGGTTTCTACCATG
>ML781096.1:122857-156006 GCA_009831015.1 Picea engelmannii | reverse complement strand
AACAATAGAGGCAAAGTATGTTGCTGCTACAGAGGCTAGTAAAGAGATGATTTGGTTACAAAGGTTTATGGAGGAATTGGGAAAGAAGCAAGAGAACAACAAGTTGTACTGTGACAGTCAGAGTGCCATTCACCTTGCAAAGATCTCAGCCTTCCATTCGAAGAATAAGAATATACAGTTGAGGTACCACTTCATACGATCCGCCTTGGAAGATGGACAATTGAAGATGGAAAAGATACACACTAGCCAGAATCCTGCAGACATGTTAACAAATGGAGTAACCAGGGAGAAACTGAGTTCTTGCTCAGTTTCAGTTGGTCTTCAAGATTGAAGATGAAGATGAGAAATTTGTCAGGTCCAAGAATGTTCAAAGTCCAGCATATACAACAACGGTGGAGTTGTTGAGATCAGTCTCCAAGTGGGAGATTGTTGGTTGTGGAGCCTGATTATCTTCCTGATTCATAGGTCCTTGCTTTCAGCCATGTTTATACCCCATGAAGTTTTTACACCCTAGAAGTTTGTACACTCTTCCACGTGGGGGAGTGAAGAGGGGGGGTACCCCCTCTGCAGGATCTGGGGGAAAGAGGGCCCCCGGTGGGGGTTCGGGGGCGAAGCCCTCGAAGTAAAAATTGCCTTATAAAAGTATATTGTAATTTCATTGTAAATATGGACCGTTCATTATAAGGTCGCAGATCTAATGGTAGAGATTATGTTAGGGTTTTTTCCCTAGAAGGCAACCCTCTTTTATGAGGGAAATGTATTGCGGCTATGATTGATGGTGAATATTGTATTCTGAGAGAGGAGACTGTGAGAGAAAGAAGAGGAAGTTATAGCGGGTTTTGCTGTAGGTTGTATCCCTTCATTTTGTTGGATAATAATAAAGGAAGGACTTGGCAATTTCTCTGGTGGACGTAGCCCACACTAGGTGAACCACGTAAATCTGTGTCTCTCTTGTATTGTGTGTCTTCTTTGTTTTGTTTCTGCATTTGTTTTATTTTATTTCTCCGCGGTCCTGTTTTTCTAACAACAAGGTTCTGGGATATGTGAGGGGTTTGTATTGAGAAAAAATATGAGATAATGAAAGGGGAGAAGCATGGTCACTGCTCAATGACAACAACAATCAAATGTAAAGAAAACCAATAAAACCTCACTGCAATCCACACAAGACATTGCCACTTTCATCCATTTTAACAAAAAAATTCTCTTGACTATAATCAATCTCAGAACAGGGAGTGAAAAAGGAATATGGGAGGTGACGGGGTTTGTAAATAGTGGAGAGTGAAATAATGGAAGGGAATATGGATGGTTACTGTTCATGGAATTAATTAAGTGATCTATAAAACATTTTGTGAAAGGAGATGCATCAACCATCAATCACTTGACTAAATAATTATTTCTGTGTATTTAACAAGTTCACTGTTCAAAATCAAATGTCCCACACAGTGCCATCACGAAACAATGGGTATCCTATACAATTTGCAAGAGGTTTTGTTCCCTTCATTCAAACACTCTGCATTTCATAATCAATTTATGAACAATACCCATTTCCAATCTGTAATTATCAAAATCAACCACTGCCCATGCATTTCTTCAATCCACAATTATACTCAAAACTCATGTTCTCAAAATAATAATGAAGTCACTATTATTGCAATAGAGCCCATCAAAATTTAATGATATTCGTTAACATATATATGCAGTAACCAAAAATCAAGACCAAATTTCCACGCCTAAAATGAAAATTAATCATACAACCAAAAACCACCATTTAGACACAAGCTATGCATAGGGTAATTTGCCCAGGCAATGTAGTTCTGCCACTATAAAAGAAAAACAATTCAATGTGATTTAAAAGCTGGACCACCTATCCAACATGACTGTCATCAACAACATGCTTTGTTTAACCAGTGGTCGATTGCAATAAATAACATGCTTAAAACTCTATAGGTATCCCCGAGTATGAAAAACAATCTATCCATACCACACATAGTGCACAGCTAACAAAACACCACGGTGCAACATTTCCACTTAACACAACAAACACAGAGTCACAGTAATAACTGAACATATCGGCTGAACCATCGATTTAATATAATATTGCTTTGATTTAGTCACACCGTGATCAAATATGTTGTGCATACTTAGATCCATACAACCAACAAGCATAAAGATGCAGTGGATATACTTTCTATTGTTACCTAGTCCAATAATCATTTTGCAAAATACCATACACACAACGCGACATGCATGAGCAACACCAAGCATTTGTAACCAATGCCAGCTATCATCCTAAAATTATTAGTGCAAATAATAGTGACTGTATATCAACCAAACAATTCACCATTGTTGTGGAAAATCAATCAACCAAACAAGTTGTGGTAGCTATGCCTACCCATGCATCCAATCGAATCGGTGCAGAGGCCCTTTCCAGTAACAATATTGAGATATTAACATAAGGAGGGTGGTTGTATCTTTTGAAAGTGAAATTGGAAACGAAGGGTTCATCCTTATCATCACAGACGCAGTAACTCAATTCTAAAACAACAAGACTGCCATACGACCAACTGGGCAAATTCGTATTCACAAGTAATCGACCATACATTTGATCCATGATAACCCATAGCAATTTGGAAGGCACGACAATCTCCTTTAAAAAATTTGAGACTAGAGGGTTAAGGGTCTACTCTGTAGCCAACACCAGGGAATGGAGCCAACTCCTCGTAATGGTGGAGCTTTCAAGGCCAAGGGTGTGCACACAGAGAGAGACATGATTCATTTGTGGACAGGTAACAATCCATGATAGGGGACCCCCAAAAAAAGGGGAGGCTCTCATTTGGACGAGAAATTTATTTAATGCATGTAGGGTATAACTGTCGTGTTCTTTGTCTAAACTACCATGGTACTGAGGTGAAGACAGGGTGTTATCAAATAAATCAGTAGGTGCGAACACTAACAGATCTCCCTAGATCTGCCTAGATATAGAACAAAACAGGATAGGACATGACTCTTTCTCTAAGTCGCAGTCATTGAATCTACTACTAAGGAGGAATGAGTGACATACTTTATATCACTTCCTTAGGTCTCTGTTATTCCTAGTTCGCTCCGATGCTCTTGTGAAATTAGGTCGAAGACAACACAAACCAACCAAAGTGAATATAGCAAAGTACATTCAATGTCAACCTATGCATATGATCAAGGAGTTATGCAATAAAATAAGAGTGATTTTATGGGAAAGGGACATGTCGTTGTATTATATTAAATGAAAGTAGAAGATAAAACCAGATCGCTTTGATGTCACAAGCTTCCTTTCAGCGACCCTTGGTTCCAGCACACACACTTTCTCTACATTTACATGAAGAAGATCTAGTACAACTTGATAGACCAAATAGAGTCTTCAAGCTTCTATCCAAGCAGATTTCTCCACACAATTCTTTCACCAATTCTTCATTCAATCTTGCTTAACCTTTTCCATGAGAAACCTTTCAATATATAGGAGAAGGAGAGATGGTTAAATGGATGAGGATGATCCACTAAATCTGAGAAGTCAGTAGGATTCCAACCATGCGAATGCCAACTCATTTTCTAGAAGATTCCTCTATAGAACCTTCATGACCTCTTCTCTTTTCCAATCTTTGAAACAGGTTCACACCCTACCTATAGAGTGGACTGCGAACAATTCTCACCCTAAGTGTGGGTTTCCTGCGAGAATGAAGGATTTTCGCACCCTGTAATATAGGAAACCTACGAACTCATCTTAAAAATGTGTTTTTTGGAAGAAGACAACAGTAACTTTTCTCAGGCAAAAAGTCCTTGTGGGAGCCTAAATACATCACTTGTAGAGACATCACCAAAGTGACCAAAATCATGTGTAATAGAATGCTCCCCAAAGTATGAGGCCGAAATTTGTGACAGCTGAAATACTTTGTAAAATGTGTGTGTGTGTCAAAAACAAGGAGCGCACCTAATCAGAAACCTGTAAACAACCAAGCATCTACAAAATATAATACCAGTTATGAGGTAGTCATTCCCATGCTCAGATAAAAAATGAATGGAATCACAAACGTAGTCATGGCCACCAATCATACACTGTGGATCCATGTCATCAAAAGGCTACATAGCCACCATGAATACACTGTGGATCTATGTGAGAGAACTTGAATAATGACATAGCCACATGACATAAAAAGTGGATCTATGTGCCGATACAAATCATACATACTCCATTGTAGCCTGGATCAAAACGATGAGACCCAAGGTCTTTAATCCCGTCACCTGGAAGTACGAATTTAGCCATGCGATTACATGTGATGAAGTCGAACATGGTAGAAACCGCTTGATTGTCAGTCATTGATGAAAATTGTTAACAAGTGCGAGGGAAATCACCATTGATGTCAATGACTCCCAAGGTATCTAAGTACAATTCGAATGAATGCGAATGAATGAGATAAAGTCGAGCACTCGACGGAATATCTTGATCAGGGATCAATGATGTGAAACCTCTGTCAAAAGCGAAGAGACCTACCATTAAGGCATGAAAGTTCCAAGGTACTAAATGATTTCTAAGTCTCATTTCCGGATAATGAGTTGGAGTCAATGGAACAAGACTCATCACAGGAGGGCCTTGATGTATCCCCCATCAATGACACGAAATAAGTAACAGATTTTGAGGGTGAAACAAAGTATGAACATGAGTTGAAACAGACACAGGGAAGGCTGACATAGTAAGAATGGACAATTGCATATGGCTGACTCAATAGAGGGTTCATTTGAACTTCTCTTGAACATATGAATGACATGACCAAGGACTTGGAAACACTGACTCAAAGACAACCCAAGATATGACCTTGTAGCAAGTCGAATGAGAGACAAATGGATTTCCCAACCCAGATTGAAATGACGAATAGGGAGTGTCATGTTCAAGAATGACGCTTACTGTCATCAATATGAATACGAAAACATATCCCTTTCCCAAAATTTCCCCCACCATTTCTGGCAAGTACCTCTTTATTTTTACACAAGCTTGAGGAGGATAACATATTCTTGTTGATGTAAGCTCATCCTTCAGATGAGTCCCTCGGAGTATATTTAATGAACCCTAGGAAGGAGTGGTTCGGTCCCATTGCAGGTATTTCGATGTTTGTTTAACGAGTCCAAGGATAGAAAACTCGAGGGTTTTTCATGTTTTGAGAGTCTGAAAAACACTTAAAGAGAACTCTCCCAATTATTTTTTCGTAAAAGAGTTCGACGAGATCGAAAAAGTGATAAACTATCGCTCGTTGAATGTTTTCTTCAAATACTTTAACGAGTGTGAAAAGAACAAGATCGCTCGACAATATTTTTTTTTATGGAGTGTGAAACGAGCTTAAAGGATACTCCTTTATGTTCGTCTTTTTCGTGTTACCATGATGAGTATGAAAAGACGAGAAAAAGTATACTTGGTTACGTTCTCATATATTTTCAAGAATGAGAACGAACGAAGACTGAGATCAAGGTTTTTTCTAAAAAACCCTAAAAAAGTAGTCGTACATGCGATAAAAAGATAAAACACCCGTACCCCCTCGTTCGGACTTCGAAGTTGTTATATCTGTGAAAAAACACACTCACAAGGCTATTAGGGTATTAGGTTTTATAAACAAAGCAATAAAAATAATATAAAAAATCAATAAAAAATAGTAAAAAGTGAATAAATATAGGTGAAGAGGACTTTTTACCATTTCATTGTTACTTTGCCCAAAATCTTGTCCAGCATACCTCTTTTTCACCCAAATTTCTTTGTTTGATTGCGGGAGGCACAAGTGATCATTCGGCGAACGATTTCAACCAATGAGGTAATCTCTTGATTCTCTAACTTTTCCATGGTTTATTTTAGGTTTTTATTGACAATTTTTTGGGTTTTGAGTCCATTTTAGGGTCGGAACATGCGCCCAAGCATTCTCACAGGTGGGCCATCCGGGACCTGCGAGAATCTCACACTGTGCAAAAGGTCCACCTACGACGGCCGAAAAATGGATTTTAAAGTGAGGTTTTGCTCAAAACAAATTATGTAAGAGTTTAAAACAAGTTGTTGACTCCCCTCTCATGGATCTTTTGTAGGTGTTTGACCATCATGATGTTGGAATGGAGAGAAAGATAAATGAGGAGGATGATTCCATTGTCGGGAATGACCCAAGTACAGTCGCTGCCCTCCGAGACTGTGGGCTCTTGAAATTTTCAGGATTTCGGGCATGAGAGCCCAACTCAGGTTGTTGGAATACCTGGTCCACATGTGGGACATGGATCAACAGTTATTTCACGTGGGAGTCCATACACTGACACTAGATATCGAGGATATCTATTTTCTAATGGGGTTGTCACTGTGTGGATACCATGCTACTTTGACTAGAGGTAGAGGCGGTGGACTCCCTATGAGCAAGTATTGTCACCAATATTGTGTTCCCGAGGCAGAGAGAAGAAAGGGTAAGGTTTCCATTTGGGGGGTCCAAGATCTGACCCTACGAACCATATTGTTTACTATTACACACATGGCTGGGAGCACAGCTCTGCACATGGCTCTCCAGAGCTATTTCCAATATGTCATAGAGTGCATAAAGCCTCATATTTTTAATTGGTTGGACACAATTCTCCGCAGTATGAAAAGACAATTGACGAAGTGCAGAAAGGGTGACTTGAAGCAGTTTGGGTACGGGTCACTTTTGGTGTCATTATTCCTTGAGAGGGTCCCACTGCTGCGACTACAGGTTGATTGGGGTTTACCAGCCCCACAGGATCCGAGGATGCTGAGGTGGTGTAACCTCATGGATCGACACATAGTAGGGCCTATAATCAAGTATAATGATTCATTTTTTGACTGGTTGAGGCCCCAAATGCTGATGATCGATGACTACACATATGTTGGTTTGGATTTCCAAGGGGATCCGGATTTGGCTCTACCTAAGGATGCTTAGTGGGGTGACTTAGGTAATAAGTACACATTTTGTTCTTTTTAAATGTTTTTGCAAATTTTATCATATGAAATGTTTTTATGTTTATCCAAGAACTAATCCAAAATTTCTTTTTGATGACACAGATGTGGGGCCGTATTGACCTCAAAGAACGTCTCCCATTCAAAGGTGAGGAGAAGTGGCTCTAGTGGTGAGATGGGATGCCAAAGACTACGAGGCATTGGAACAAAACTTAGAGGGGTTGATCGTGGAAGTCCCAGATATTGCTATTGGGGAGATCCCGAGACATTACCAGTGCCATACTGTGGGTGTGTCTAAGTCTCTCAGTCGACTGCTTCGTAGGATAGCCTAACCAGTTGTGTGTTGTCGTGAGTGTCACCCATGATGCTATTTTGTAGAAGCTATGGGATTCATATTTTGAGATTTTGATCCTTGGACAAAAACTTTTTGTAAAAACTTTTGATCATTATATACATATATACGACTTCTACTGGCTTATTTTGTGTTGTGTTATACATGTAATGTGTGATTGGTTTATAAATGTCCCAAATGTCTATCTAACACATAATTAGCTAATGCATCAGTCAATGTATTTAGAAATCTAGGAATGTGTTGATATTCAATATAATCAAAATAACGTTCCAAGAGGCGAATTCGTAAATATACCCATAATAAAGTAGGACTTCGAATAACATAGACGTTACTTAACTGTAGTACTACTAGCTGCGAATAGAGTCATATAACCAGGGGGTGGATATCAAGAAAAATAACATTAATCAACAATTCAATGATGGCGCTATGTTCTGCAATATTATTGGTCGCACGACTGAGACACACACCTCGTAGACTAATAAGTTCATTTGTAGGGGTGTAAATTGCCCATGTAGAAGAAGTGAGGTTCTGAGTACTATGGATAGCACCATTGGTGAAGCCAATGTGGGGTGGTGAAGACTCCAACATCTAGAAACCAAGCACAATGCAAGATAAGTGGTTGAGGGCAGAGACCAAACAACGAAAAATCATACTAAAGTAACACACAAAAAGTATGAAACATTAAAATACAAGCACTCATGCACAGGTGATCTTAAGCATAGTACTTTTTTAAGTACAACCCATTTCTGGGTTCACTCAAAGGGATACCATCATAGTACACCAACTCGTAAGCTCCTTTCTCCAAAATTCACCTGATGATATAAGGACCTCTCCACATAGCCTCAAATTTTTCGGCTCCTAGCATATCCCAATCTTGCTCGCAAAGGAGAACTAGATCACCTTTGAAGAAAACACGTGGCTTGACATGTTTGTCGTATTGGGCTTTGACATGTTTCTTCTGGGCTTCTATAACTAGGGTGGCGATGCGACGAGTTTTGTCTAATAGCATGAGATATAAGAGACGTTCTTCTTCGGTAGAAGTGTTTGGGAGAATTTCAACAACTAGTTTTAGGGAGGGTATCTCACATTCAATCAGCAAGATGGCTTCTAGACCATAGACTAACTGGAATGGTGTAAACCCGGTAACAGACTTAATGGATTTCTGGTAAGCCCACAATGCTGAAAACAACATCGTGTGCCAAATCATTTTGTGAATCCCTATCATTCGTCGAAGCATGGTAATGGGGATTTTGTTTATTGCTTCAACTTGGCCATTGGCTTATGGATAATAGGGTGTTGAGTTTTCATGGTGAAGACCCAACTTTTCAGTGAGTTCAGACATCATGAAGTTTCTAAAGTGGATATTGTGGTCAGTAACGATAACTTGAGGAACACCAAACTGAGAAATGATGTGATTGAATATAAATAATGTTGCAGTCCTTTAGGTATTGTCAAATGTTGGCATCGCCTCGACCCATTTCGTAAAATAATCTATGGCTATAATAATGTATCCATGCCCCTCGACCGAGTGAGGGTGACATGTCATGAAATCGATACCCCATTTTGCAAAAGCACCAACGAAGACCACAAGGTGTAGAGAATAAGGGTGTGATCGTATTTTATTGTTGTAGGTTTGACAAGCGTGGCATTTTTGGGCGACAATTATACAATCGTTGAATAAAGAAGGCCAAAAATACCCCACTCGTAAGATCTTGTGGGAAATAGCATACCCAGACATGTGACCACCACATGCTCCAAAATGACAGTCATTTAGGACTTTCTCAGCTTCGTCAAATGTGAGGCAGCGTCGAAAAATGGAGTCAATCCCATGATAATAAAGAGTATCACCGAGGATAATATATTGATGGGCTTGGTAGCATGTTCGACGATGGTCAGTGCTAAACAAATTGGGTTGGAAAGACCGAGTCTAGAGATATATGATGATATCTCTGTACCAAAGTTCATCGGAACTGATCAAGAAAAGGGATTCATCGGGTAATGAATCATCTGCTACATTTTTTGTCTCAGAGCAGGTAAGGTCGCATAACAACTCGGAAAACACAAAGGATTTCTTGGACTTAGCACATTTGAATTCTAATTCAAACTCCTAGAGTATTATGATCCATTTAAAGTATTTTCCCCCTAGCAATTGGCGTGTAAGAATGTGTTGCATAGGGTTGCAGTTAGAAATTATCGTAGTCTTGCGATAAAGAATATAGTGCCAGAAACGTTGAACAACCTGGATGGCTGCCAAGGCCAGTTTTTCAACATGTAAATACTTGGTTTCGATAGTCGTGAGACTCTGACTCAAGTAATAGATGACATGTTCGTCATGAGAATCATCCTCCTGGATGAGAACCATAGCGATGGTATAGTCCGAGGCTGCGAGGTAAAGGAAATAAATCCGACTATAATCTGATGGGAAGAGTAGTGGGGTACATGTCAAAGACAGTCTCAAAGCTTTGAAAGCTTTGTTGGAAGTGGTATCCCATACAAAATCAGAACCTTTCTTGAGCAGTCGCGTAAATCCAAGAGTTAGCTCAACATAGTTCGAGATGAAACGACGGACAAAGTTTTCTTTCCCTTGCAAACTTTGTAACTGGTGAAGTGAGGAAGGAGGAGGGATATTGAGAATCACCTCGACCTTCAAAGGATCCACCCAAATCCCTTGACATGAAACAATAAAGCCTAGAATTCGGTCCGATTCTATGCAAAAAACACATTTGTGGGGATTCAAGTGTATATGGTAAAACCAACATCGAAGGAAAATGGCGCGGAGGTGTATTGGATGATCTACATGGTACATGGAATGAGTGGGTAAGTCATTGAGATATGGCTGGATGATGTGCTTTATATCATGAAAGGTGTAAGACATAGCACGTTGAAAAGTTGCACTGGAATTCTTTAAATCGAATAGAAGTTTTCGGTAGGAGAAAGTTCCCCAAGGACAAATAAAAGCAGTCTTGTGTTGGTCCATGGGTATGATATTGATTTGATTATATCCAGAGAAACCATCCATAAGAGAGATTTCACTTCCGGCACAATCATTGATGATCTGGTCAATGAAAGGGGTAGGAAAGTTGTCTGTAGGACAATCTTTGTTAATGTCTCTATAATCAATGCACATGCGGATTGTGCCTTGTTTCTTGTCAATCGGAACAAGATTGGAAACCTAGTCAATTAGAGCCACAGGGTAAATAAAGCCAGCTTTGAGAAGTTTCTCAACTTCAAGCTTGATAGTGGTTGGTTTATGTGGGTGGACCGAACGAAGTCGTTGCCGGATGGGTTTAGCACCCGGGTATGTCTTAATCTCATGTATCACAATGGCGGGGTCAATCCCTGGTACTTCTTCATAGCTCCATGTGAAGACGTCACAAAATTCTTGGAAAAGAGACTAGTAGGTGATGACTCCGTCATGGGAACAGGAAGCTTCGATATGCACATTGTTGACAACTCTAGGTTTTATGGATATGTCGAGGGGGATGGTGGATGAGATATTACTTAAGTTCCCTTCGTATAAAATACCATGTGTAGACTCGAGAATGGTATAAATGATGACAACGGTTGACGGAGTCAAGATTCGTTGGTAACCCTCGATGGTGTGTTTTTCTAGGAAGAGGATGGAATAATGATGTCCATCGTCCCAAGGGGTGTCTTCCATGGACATAATAGACATAATCATCTTGTCCATGGGAAAAATGACACAGAATGGATTCAGAGATACATCACCAAGAGAGGGGGTGGAAGGGGTTGTCTATTGAATGGCTTGATAAGCGGATTCGACTGGACTCAAAGGCATTTTGTCGCCATAACGAAGATGATCGTCGGGGTTGGGTAACATACACGGGTTGTAAGATGCAGGGGTTCCATGAACAGAGGTGGATATCATGTTGATCGAGGAAACAAACAGATGCGGAACATTGGGTGGTGGAATGGGAAAAGTTCCCATCAAAGAGGAATCTTTAAGAAGACCCACACCGACGTTCTCATATCCAGGGGGGGTTTTTGCAATGAAAGGTACGTTGTCAGTACATGCATTAGAGTGAAAGAAGGTGATCCAGGTGGATATCGGTGGCCATCCACCTTTCCCAGCTGGCTCAAAACAACTTTCTAGCAATTTTGATAATTTACTATTTTTAGTAGTTTTTCAGGTCCTAAACTTCTGGAGCCGTTTTGAGGCCCTAAACGACGTTTTTCGGGGCATGTTGCGGTCACAAAGTTTCATCATGAATTTTTGTGCAACTACTGTATTCCTCGGATAGATCTTTCCAATGGGCTATCATATGCCTAAAATGGAGATCGTATGCAAAAGTTACGACCTCGTGAAGTTGATGTACTGACTTACCCAAACGGGGCCCACATGACTTTTGGTGCTTCATCTCCTAGGGTTAGGTTTTTGGATGTTTAGGGTTTTTGAAACTCCTATTTATTGTAAAAATGCCTTGAGAGCCTCATTGTAATCATCTTCTTGCGAATGAGTGCAGCCATCACATCTCTTCTCAGAGATAAGCCGCCACCATTCCAACAAGCTTGCTTTTCAATGCATTTTACAGTTTCATCTTATATCCTTATTGAATAGAAAACCAATTTTACTATATCTCTGTTATTCTGTGTTAAGAATTTGGTAATAATCTGTAGTCATTTTGTTCTGCTCATAAAATCTGGATCAGTGGTATCAGAGAAGTCTGCTCCTTGTCTTCTTGATGCATGTCCCTAATGAGGTCGGAGTACAACGATTTGGGTCTCGAGCTTGTTTCTCTTGAGGAAAAAATCTCTCTCACACCCAAGAAACCTCTCATGGGAGAAAAGAAAGATGATGGGATAGGAGATCCTTTCAAACTGTTGATTGAGGAATCCCTCACACAATAGAGGAATGAGATGATGGATAATTTCGCACAAATCCTTCGACGACTACCAACATGCGATGCATCTTCTTCGAGCGGAGGTAGCACCCCCTTCAAGGTACAAATAAACTTCGATATTCCTATATTTGAAGGTTAGATAGACGCAAATGTTGTAGACAAGTGGTTGAACCTACTAGAAGGGTATTTCTCTATCCATAACTTTTCGAATAGAGAAAATATTACTTTTTCCCTCCTCAAAGTTGTTCCCCATGTCAAAGATTGATGGGAAACTTTCTGTGAAAAAAAGGAAACAGAGGAACCTTCATTATTTACAATCATGGCCACCTGGGAATCCTTCAGGGATGCTATTAAGGAACAATACTACCCTGTCAGAAGTTATGATGACTTGTATACCAAATGGACCACACTACAGCAAGAAAGAGACCAAGCAGTGCCAGATTTCACAAATATCTTCCATACCTTGTGCACCATGTTGGGTATCAAAGATTTGGAGAGACATTTTGTGCTCAAGTATCACAGTGCTCTGCATAGATACATCCAGACCGAAATGGAATTTCTGGACATCTCATCCTTGGGCGCGACCTACCGATATGTCATCAAAATCGAGCAGAAGCTCAAACAAAAGACGCGACAATTTGGGTAGGGGAACCCCTCACAACAAAAGCTAGGAAAAGGCATCCCCAACTCATAGAACAAAGGACAAAGAAAATATGCACAGTATCAAGACAATCAGTCCAAGCCACAAGCAAAGAAGGACACTAGAAAGACAAATAAAGATACCAGGAAGTGGTGTGACTTCCATAAGAGCCCTTGGCATAACACTGTTGACTGTCGCTCAAAGCAGACGCTGGTGGCTGAAGTGAAAGCCTCTAAATCAAATGCATATTCTAAATCTGAGTCAGAAAGAGAAAGTGAAATACAAATCATTGACATGGAACCCAGTGCCACCGTTGCTACCACCAAGCTCCAGTATGGTGAACCAGATGAGCCAGAAGAAGGAGAGCGCCTCTTCCATTCCTAGATGTGGGTAAAAGGCACCCCACTGCACTTCATTGTAGATAGTGGTAGCTATAAGAAACTCATCTCAACAAAGGTCATCAAGCGACTGGCCCTGTTGACAATGCCACACCCACAACCCTACACCATTGTATGGATCTACCAAGGAAGAAATCTCCGCATCAGACAATAGTGTCAACTGTCGTATGACATCAAGCCCTTCAAAGATGAGGTATTGTGTGATGTTTCTTCTCTTGAAGTTTGTGATGTTCTTTTGGGCCAACCTTATTTATGGAAATGTCATGTTGTATATGAGTCTAGGCCTCATAGTGTTATTATTACTTTGAATAGGAAATTGTACAAGATACCCGAGGCTGTCCCACCTAGTGCTATTTCCTTGATCTTTGCTAAGCAATGCAGGAAGGTCATCTCTCAGATGGGGAAGTTTGTCTTCTTCGTGATTCTCTCTCAGAATGAGAGAAAAATCACAGCCACATCTAGGGTCTCTACGGCCGACCTCTCCACACAACAAAAGCAAGTAAATAAGGTCATCGAAGAATACTCAGATATCTTCTCCTCACCTACCAGGGTACCTCTGCACTGCCAGGTCAAGCACCCCATCGATATGACCCCAGGCGCACCACTTCCCAATGGGCCAGTCTATCGTCGCTCTCTGTTAGAGAATGAGGAGATCAAGTGATAGATCCAAGAATTTCTCCACAAGGGGCACATCCATCCTAGCTCATCACCTTGTGGGAGCCCAATCATGTTGGTACAGAAGAAAGATGGAACCTGGCGACTTTGCATTGATTATCGGGCTCTGAATAAAATCACAGTCAGAAACCGATACCCGATTTCCCAAATTGACGACCTCCTTGATCAACTCACGGGGGCCAAATACTTCAATAAGATTGATTTGAATTCTGGCTACTACCAAGTCCTGATAGAACAAACAGATGTATGGAAAACCGCCTTCAAGTCAAAGGAAGGCCTTTTTGAATGGTTGGTCATGCCCTTTGGTCTGACAAACACTCCAACCACTTTCATGAGGATGATGGATGATATCCTGCAACCATTCACCAATACTTTTGTAGTGGTGTATCTTGATGACATTCTCATTTACAGCAAGACTTGGGCTGAACACTTGCAGCATATTCAGCAGGTTCTGCACACCCTGTGACAACACAAGCTATATGCCAACTTGGAAAAATGCTCCTTCGGCATGGACAGGGTCCATTACCTAGGCTAAATCATTGATAAACATGGTGTACATGTGGATCCAACCAAGATCCAAGTCATCTGTGACTGGCCAGCCCTAACCACACTCATGGAGCTTTGGAGCTTCTTGGGCCTTACCAATTTCTACCATAGGTTTATGTTTGGATTCTCCCATATTGCATGGGCCCTCAGCCAAATAACCAAGGGTGGTGGTAAGGTGAAATTTGTATGGGGGCAGCCCCAACAACAAGCATTCGATGATTTGAAGTAGCACTTGTGCTCAGCCCCAGTACTTTCACTACCAGACCTGCAACAGCCCTTTCAGATTGAGACTGATGCTTCAGACTATGTTGCGGGTTCTGTTCTCATGTAGCACAACCACCCCATGGCCTATCATAGCATGACACTATTAGATGTTGTCCGTAAGTACCCTACTTATGACAAAGAAATGTAATCCATTGTGTAAGCCTGCCACCAATGGAGACATTACATTCTTGGGAGGGAGACAGTCATCCACACTGATCATAATCCATCGTAGTACATGCAGACACAAGTAAAATTGCAGAATGACCGCCATCAAAAGTGGTCCACATACTTGTAGCAATTCCACCTCAACATCAAGTATAAAACAGGAAGCACTAACTGTGTCATTGATTGCCTCAGCATACCACCAGTCGTGACACTCACCACAATGCTAGACTCCTGCAACCATGAGACCTCTGGATGGCCCCAACTCTATGAGACAGACCCAGACTTCACCACCACCTATCAAATGTTGGGTGCAAAGGAAGTTGTTGATAATTTCCATCTTCAATATGGGTTGTTGTGTCGTCTGGGCCATATATGTGTTCCCTCAAGTGAGTGAGTGAAGTTGATCTAGGAATCCCACTACAGATAGGTGGCAGGACACTTCGGCATCGAAAAGACATGGCAATGCTACAAAAACATTTCTACTGGATGAAACTTTGACAGGAGGTCAAATGGTATATTAGGTCTTGCACTGCTTGCACTATTGCCAAACCAACCACTAAGAAATAGGGCCTGTACACCCCTCTTCCTACTCCTGACAGACCATGGGAATCCATCTCAATGGATTACATGTCGGGCCTCCCATCCACCAAGCAGGGAAATGAATGTGTTTTTTTGGTTGTCGATCGCTTTTCTAAGATGGTGATTATGGTTTCTTGCAAGAAGAGCATCACAGTAGAATCCACTACCAAGCTCTTCTTTGAACGAGTCTGGGTACATTTTGGAATAGAAAAAGCCATTGTCTGCGATCAGGACAGTCGATTTCTCAGCACATTCTGGTCGAGCCTCTGGTCACTGCTAGACACCAATCTCACCAAATCCATGGCCTTCCACCCCCAGACAGATGGCCAAACCAAGGTTGTAAATTGAATGATCGTGCATATCCTGCACATGTATAATTCCAAGCACCCTCGCACATGGGATGAGAGTCTTCCCTATGTCCAACATAGCTACAACCAAACCCTGCATAGCTCAACTGACTACAACCCCTTTCAGGTGGGGTTGGGATTCCAACCATTGGGTCCCATAGATGTTGCACTTCCCCTTGCAGTCACCTCGACCGACTCCTCTCCTACTCCAACTGAGGCTGACAAAACCACCTGATTCATTGAGAGGATCCAGCACATCCGCCAACAGGTTCAGGATATCCTACAGAAGTCTAATGACAAGTACAAGCAGCGCCATGATCAACATCGGGTTCCACATAAGTTTCAGGTGGGCGACAAGGTTTGGTTTCACTTGCAGAAAGAACGCCTTACAAGACCCCATCGAAAGCTTCACCCACTCCGATATGGGCCATACACCATCACCAAGGTTGTGGGGGATAATGATTTTGCACTCAACATTCCTCCTTTCCTTGGCCTGCACCCAGTGTTTAACGTGGACCTCCTTCGACCTTATTTCCCACCATTATTGGACACCTCAGACGTAGCAGAACAACTGAAACCAATAGAGCTCAACCCTAACTGCATACAATAGGCATCCAATGTTCAAATTGTGGACACACAGATCAAGGGCAATCGATAACAAAGGATCCAACTTTATTGAGTCGTCAAAGTAGGGAAGCTCCTGCACCAAGGCAAGTGGCTCACCCAGGGCCAAATTCAACAGAAATTTCCTCATCTGATGGGGGAGCTCAATGCAATGGAGACCATTGCTTCCTAAGGATGGAGGATTGATCCATGTGTATATCATTGGCCACCCACCTTTCCTAGATGGCTCAAAACAACTTTCTAGCAATTTTGATAATTTACTATTTTTAGCAGTTTTTCAGGTCCTGAACTTCTGGAGCCATTTTGAGGCCCTAAACGACGTTTTTTGGGGTATGTTGCAGTTGCAAAATTTCATTTTTTGTGCAACTGTTGTAGTCCTCAGATAGATCTTTCCAATGGGTTATCATACGCCTAAAACAGAGATCATATGCAAAAGTTACGACTTTGGGAAGTTGATGTACTGACTTACCCAAATGGAGCCCACGTGACTTTTGGCACTTCATCTCCTATGGTTAGGTTTTTGGATGTTTAGGGTTTTTGAAACTCCTGTTTATTGTAAAAAGGCCTTGACAACCTCATTTTAATCATCTTCTTGTGAATGAGCGCAACTGTCACATCTCTTCTCAGAGATAAGCCACCACCATTCCAGCAAGCTTGCTTTCCGCTACATTTTACAGTTTCAACTTATTTCCTTATTGAATAGAAAACCAGTTTTACTGTATCTCTATTATTATGTGTTAATCATTTGGTAATAATCTGTAGTCATTTTGTTCTGCTCATAAAATCCGGATCAGAAGGCCAATTGGTCTACGGTAACTACTTTTCCTTGATGTGGGAAACACACGACATGGAAAAGGGTGGACACAACTGAATGCATGGAATCGATCCAACTACGACCAAGTAGAAGGTTGTAATCGAGAGGAGAATCAAAGACCTCCACTTCAACATTGACCATTTTGCCTTCTAACGTAATATGAAATTAAGGGAGGACATCGTAAGGCTTAAAACCAAATCCATTGAAGGCTTTGAGCGTGTTGTGGGATTCAGTCAAAGGAGGAGAGTCGATGGCTTTCAAGCAGGTAATAGACATGACACATGTCGAGGCACCCTCATCAATAACTATTCCACAAATGTTTTGTTGGAGACAATAACTTGTATTTGGAATGTGAGTTGAGGGGGTAACCTTGGAATGTGATCTTCCAAGTCAAAAATTATTAAATTTGTATCCGTAGGGTCGATTCCACCAATAGCTTTCAACAGTGCCTTTTGTTGTATAGGATAAATCTGAAGGACTTTGAGGGCTGACATCACGAATGGTGCTTGGGATAGATCTTCGACAATACTGTAGTTCTGGGTAGCATGTGCATGAGGATTGAAAGCCAATTTTTGAACAACACTCTTTGGAGGAGGGAAAAGGCCTGTATCTAGGCTCAGTCATTCGATATGAAGAGTACCATTGGTAGGTGGAGTCGTGGGAGATGGTTGGACCAATGCAGGAGGTACTGCATCAACCTTCTCTTTGGAGGAAGATTAATCTTTGGATCGAGTGGTAAGTGTGATGACATTCTTCTTTGAATCACCTATACACATTAAGACATAGGATGTATTGGAGGGGGAAGGTTGGTCATGAATGAACAATTGGGCCTGTTGTTGAGAAGGGAAGGGTTGTGACAACACGGCTAGAGTGGGGGGTTTCAGGGTCCCTTGAAGGAACTTATTAACCTCGGCTCATTGTGGACAATCCTTAGTGTAGTGATCATCACCACAGATAAGACAAGGGTATCGGGGTTTGTGCTTATCCCTATCATCAACAGGTGGTGTTTTGGTTTTCTCAGTTTGTGGATTATTTTTATCCTCCTTGTTCTTACCCTTTCCTTTTTTGAATTTATTTTTTCCGGCGGGGGTAGATTGAACATATTTTACCTTAGAAGTCTTGCCGGTGGGACGGGTAAGAGACAAAGCATTTTAAACATTAGAAGAAATGGATTTGGGGTTATTGCTATAGGTTTGGATGGAATGAGGTTGGGCATGGCAAGTGCCAATCACTCTGTCAGCTACATGAGAAGTAGCAGGAGTAGTTGAAGTATCAGAAGTAGAAGGATGAGGTGCGTCAGGGAGTAAGTCATAAAGAGTACCCGTTTGGGAGTAAACAAGGTTGAGGTATTGAGCATGACTGATTGTTTGTTCTTTTGTGACAACTCCATCCATGGAGATGTCATGAGCGATGTCATTCACGAATGATTTCATGAACCACTCTGCCAACAAATGATCAGGAAGTTCGAGTTTGATGAGACATCATCTCCATCCCCACTCACGAATGTGATTAGAGATATGAGTGGCTTTGGTTTGTTTGAATGAACTCAAAATTTTGGTTCTCGTTTTATAGTGGATCGGTAACTGGTAGTGGGTGAGGAAAGCCATAGTCAGGGTGTTGAAGTTGACGAAGAAGCCTCATGGTAATTCTATATAACACTTCATGATGAAACCTATGAGGGTCCGCTGAAAAAGGTGTAAATGAATATAGTCATCCATCAAGGAGTTGGATGGGCACCAAAGGTGAAAATTCATTACATGATTGTTCAGGTCCTCTCCCGGTTTACCATCGAATTTAGGTATGTCGGATGATAGTTTGGATGGTATGGTGGGCCATTAAGGAGAGTGACGGATCAGATCATTTAAAATCCTCAACAGATCAAGGAGGTCCAGGGTGGCTAATAAGGGTAACTGTTTATTCACATTTGGTACTCGTGACTTTGGGGAGGGAGTCTCGTTGGTAGACTAGTGGGACCATAAGCAATTTGCATATAATGCGAAGATCCGGGCAGATTTGGTTATTGGTGTGGAGGAAAGTAATTCATAGGGTTGTACCCTTGAACAGGGGCATGGGGTTGAGCATTTGAGCCCCAAATAGGATTGGATGTGCCTGAATATGGTTGGCCTGTACTAGGTTATGAAGGAGCTAGCTTGAGGTTGTTTCCCCCCAGTTGAGGGAGGAATATGTTGAATAAGATAATTCCAAAACTGGGCCAAGGATAGAGGTATATTTTATCCATAGGGTGGGGTTGGTGGGGGTTTCCCCCCAATTGGTGGTTGCGTCTCAATTGAGATTTGTCCTGTAAAAGGGGATTGGGTTTGGCCTCCTTGGTGAAATTGTGCACCTATAGGAATCTAGTAATTATGTGTGAAAAACTGGATGGTGCCACTAGGGTCGGTGCCTTTGATAGAGGATGGAAGAGGTCCTTTGAAAGGGGGTCGAGGAAGTGTTGAAATGAAACTAGGAATGAGATGGTGCCCAGAGGGAGTGGAAATTCCAGGAGTCCCAGATGAGATTTGTGTAGGAGCGGGAATAGAAGCATTCAACACATGATATCTGGGCAGAAGAGTTGGGGTGAATCTGGGTGAAAGCGGTGTGCCAATGGGGGCTTGGCTAGCCGTTTTAATCCCAGTGTGAGGACTTGTAGTATCTGGGGCCATTGTGTAATGGATCGTTTGTAGAGGGATATTCAAGATGTGATTAGTTGGTGGAGCGTCTGTACCAAGAAAATAATAGGCAGTAGTAAAAGGTATTGCATCTAGATCAGATGTTTTGGGCAGCTCAGGTGTGACCATGATATCAATGCCTACTCTTGATCCAAAGAGATCCCGTCTAAAAATGCCAGTAGTCCAAAAAGGATATTGACCCTTAGGTCCTATGAAAGGTCTAGTTGGTAATCCAAAAGATTGAACAACTATATCTCTGAAATAATTCACTCGAACAATACATCTCTCAGAGTGAGGAGGAAGTCGGAAGTCCTCTCGAGAATTGGTAATTCAGAACCTCTCTAAAGAGTTAGTTCTTTCCACTGGTGGAGTGGCAATGTCTTGGACTTCACTCTATTAAGGAGATCCCTCTGGTGAGTTGGTAGGAAAGGGTTGAGAACCTTCTAGATCTTCTGGGGGTAGGCCTTTCATTCTACGTGAATGGCGTGGAGGGTCGATTGTGATCGAGTTAGAATCTTATGAAAGAAATTCTATGGCCAACTTGGGTAAACAAACAACACGCACTAGTAAAATCTAGGAAGAAAAACCAAGAAAACAAGGCCTTCCAATTCCGAAGTCACTAGTTGGTGATGAAATCCAACGTCGCGACAATGAGACAAGAAGCGATTGGGCCAGGGTGGAAAATTTACGTTGATGACCTTCTTAACAGACTTACACCCTAATGCAATATCCCACACACAATCTTGGGTATACCCTCTAAAGATCCCAAGTGAGTCTGGCCAACATCGATTATAGGTACCGTGAAGACTTACCCCTTCACAGTCACCTTGTGTAAGACCCTAAGAAGATAGGCTACTAAGGTTACCACCAACAACAATGATGCATGGGGGAATAGTCGACAATATGATCCACATGCAAGGGCAGGGTATCTAGCCCGAAATTAGCTTGAGAGGCTTCCACTCATCATTGTGGGTATACCTTCAAGTGACCCTCGTAATACGTGCAATCTCTACACCGATATCAACAAAGCAAGGTGAGTAACTCTGTCAATCTCAATGCAACCTCAGGTTTGACCCTTGTGTGAGAAGGGCTTCCCAGGACAAAATGCTGCAAACAGAATTTGACACTCCTTATCACAAGATACTATTGTGTGTTTTGTGCTTTGAAGAGTGTGTCTCGCTGCCTATTCCAAAGCTCTAGCCTAGCTAATGTTGGTTTAAAAGAGCCCTAGAAAAAGTTACTAGTTGAATTTTAAAGTTGCGCAATATTATTAAAGGCTATTGTTATGCAAAAAGGAGACAGAAGTGAAACCAATGTTGTGTGAGACTCTGACCCAACAATGTGTAAATAGGGATGAATGATACAAATTTTGTTCGATGAATCCTATTTACAGGAGGGAAAGAGGAGTTTTTTGGAACAATGTGAACTACGATGTATGATCTTCTCTGAAATGTAATATCATACAATCATGAACAATGCAAATTCCCTATTCGTTCTCTTTCAATACTTGAATGCCAATATTTTTCAAATAAAATCTTTCCTAAAAAAAGAAAAAGTCTTTTAAATTTTTTAATAGAAACCAAGCAACAAGGATGGAACTAAGAAAAAGTAAGCAACCAACGAAAATGAAATACACAATAAACACCCAAATTGATCTTTCAATGAAGATGAAAATAACAAACTAACAAGACCATTTTCTTCAAATGTACATGGGTAATAATTTTCCAAGTAATAAGCAATTGAAAAGGACAATTAATCTCAACTTTTAATCCAATCAAAGGCTCCTGACCAAACAAGCACTCGGATTTGAGAATCAGAGATTATACCCTTGTTAAGAAAAGGTCAAGAGGTAAAAATTGAGAAAAAATGATCAAGAAGAGATTTCAATTTTTGAAAACTAATCATTCACGATATTTGAAGTCAAGAAACATTCAACCACTAGCCAGAGAAGTTCTTTCTAGACACACCAACCAATCTGGGCATCAGAAGACACAAAAGACTTAATCCAAAATTTTTACAAATGAGTTCGCAGTCTGTCAGTGGGGTACAGTGCGAGAATCAAGGATTCTCATAGACTAGACATAGATAGGTTGCAAGAAGTTAGCACTGAACTGAACACTAGGGTGCAAACTTCAATGATTTTCATAGGCTATAGAGAGGTGCAGTGCGAGAAGGTTTGTAATCAAGCAAATTTTTTAAAAATGACAGAACGTTTGAGGGAACTTCTGGAGCCAGGGAGTCTGTGAGGATCTCCTCAAGACTCAGAGATTGATTGGGAATGAAAAAGGGTAGGTCAAGAGAAAATGTCCAGGTAAAAACCACCAAAATGGGTTGTATCCCCAGTGGAGTCACCAATTTTGTTATCAGATAAATCGGTAGGTGCGGACACTAACAGATCTCCCTAGATCCACTTGGATCTAGAACAAAATAGGACATGACATGACCCTTTCTCTAAGTTGTAGTCATTGAATATACTACTAAGGAGGAATGAGTGACATACCTTTATATCGCTTCCTTAGGTCTCTATTGTTCCTACTTCACTCCGGTGCTCTTTTGAAATCAGGTCCGAGACAACACAAACCAACCAAAGTGAAGATAGAAAAGTACATTCAATGTCAACCTATGCATATGATCAAGGAGTTATGCAATAAAATAAGAGTGATTTTATGGGAAAGGGACATGTCGCTGTATTATATTAAATGAAAGTAGAAGATACAACTAGATCACCTTGATGTCACAAGATTCCTTTCAATGACCCTTCGTTCCAACATACACACTTTCTCTATGTTTGCATGAACAATATTTAGTACAACTTGATAGACCAAATAGAGTCTTCAAGCTTCTATCCAAGCAAATTTCTCCACACAATTATTTCACCAATTCTTCATTCAATCTTGCTTAACCTTTTCCATGAGAAACCTTTCAATATATAGGAGAAGGAGAGATGCTTAAATGGATGAGGATGATCCCACTAAATCTGAGAAGTCAGTAGGATTCCAACCATGTGAATGCGAACTCATTTTCTAGAGGATTCCCTTCTAGAACCTTTGTGGCCTCTTCTCTTTTCCAAGCTTTGAAGCAGGTTTGCACCCTATCTATAGAGTATACTACGAACAGTTCACACCCTAAGTGTGGGTTACCTGCAAGAATGAAGGATTTTCGCACCCTGTAATATAGGCAGCCTGCAAACTCATATTAAAAATGTGTTTTTTGGAAGAAGACAACAGTCACTTTTCTCAAGCAAAAAGTCCTTGTGGGAGCCTGAATACATCACTTGTAGAGACATCACCAAAGTGACCAAAATCATGTGTAACACAGGGTTGAGTTAAGAATAGAACACTCACTTTGTGACCTTTAGAGATGGAAACAACCAATGCCAAAGTGAAACAAAACACAGTGACACATAAAACCCTCGACCATTAAACCCAAGAAAGCCAGAGACTGGATTTAGTGACAATGCATGAAGATAGCTATTCACCCAAGACTTAAACAAAAACTCTCCAACTAAACCAATAGTGGTAATATAGAGCTATCATTAGGAATACCAATAACCTCTATGAACTCAAAAATATTACAGGAAGAACCATCCACTCTTCATTCAAGAACCAAAATTTCACACAGTTGGAATTCACAAGAAAAACACAAACCCATACACCTGAGCCAATAATAATTTCATAACCAGAGGGAAGTCAAGAATGCCCAAAAAAGGACATACCTGTTAGTCAAATCCCTTAAAATGAGACTTGGCTGAGCGGTTCCTCCCTGCTAAAATTTCGGAGCATAACACAACAACAAGATCGAACAATAGCTCGACTAGGGTGGAGGTCAATGGGAAGAGCAAAGGTGATGTGCAGTAAATGCATGTCACATAGGTTGTAGTAACATAAGGAATCAACCCTTCATAATCTCGATTTATAACCAATACCAACAAGATCTTCATCAACCATGTGAGTCGTGTCGCACATCATCTCAACGTAAAAAATGAACAAATCTACTCTCCAATAGTTCAAGGGGGTCCCACCTACTAGTATTATTTAGTTTTTATAATAATAGGCTTTAGCAACACTTTGCAGGAGAAACTTCATTGACTTTTTCAATCATCAAAAAACTGGTGACTCCACAGGGAAATGTGTTTTTAAGAGATTTAGAACTCAAGACTCATGGTTTCATAGACCAAAACAACAGGCCAAGAAGACATAACTTGGAAGATTATGCAACAGGGGGGAGTGAGTGGATTTAATGGGAAGATGACTGGGAATTTAGGAATAATTCATTAAATGTGTTAGGTATGAGGGGTTTTAACATTGTATGCATAATCATTTTACTGGAATTTTCTCTCTAATGTTTGGAGGAAAACTTTTTAAACTTGCTATTAAAATCTCGATGGGTGAAGAAATGGAAAGAAGAAGTGAGAGATAGCCAACTCATTACAGGACAACAGCGAAAAAATGTAACAATTTCAAGGGTTTTTCAGAGGATCATCCTATTTGACCAAATTAATTAAAAGATAAGAAGAAACCAAAACATGACAGAAGTAAAATGCAGAGCTAAAACAATAGCAATAAAACACGGAAATGAAGCATAGCAGGGAAAAAAAAAACTTAACTTGGAGAGTAGAAATCAAAGTATTGTGAAGAAAAGAAAAGACGCACAAAAATTGAAAGCATAGCTAGGCTACTAGTATATAGCAAAATCCAGACATCATTAGAACTTTTCATGTTGGTTCCTCACAATATTTCAAGCGAGGGTTGTTAGTATTGTAGGGAAACGATTTCTCTTGTAAATACTTTGAGATATAAGAATTAGTTTCCAAGACAAAAGAAATTTGGAAAGGACCGATCACCTGGAAATATGATGTAATCATCATTCCCTTGACATGCACAATTATCTCATCAAGATAGAGATGGCGACTAACCAATTCATCGAGAGTCATGTGCATAGTTTTTTTCAAAGCAGTGCTTGTATCAAGTAAGCTAAAAAGCCAACATTTGTGAGGCATGGTATCGCAATTAGTAATGAAAGTGGTTTTTTGAACATTTTCCCCTTTTACTTTGATTTTATTTTAACCAAACAAACTATCAAGTAAAGGTATTAACTGTGACTCTACAACCAGTTGCAAAAACATTTCAATATTGGGAGGGGAAAAGGGATTTCTCATAATCGCTTGCCTGAAAGTTCGAAGGCTAATGCAAATTTAGATATTACTAGTGGTCCCTGAGGTCGATTTCCAAATTGAGATGCATTCATGGTGGGCTAAAAAAAAACATTCCAGCCCTTAAGAAATCTCTTGAATCCCTTTGAAAGCGTGATTTCGGTGTAGAGTTAACAAATTCTTGCTTTTTCCTAGCTAGTTTCATGATATGTTGAATAAGACCAGGATCAAAACCACGAATATCCTCATAAGACCAAGAAATAACCTTTTGAGATTCACCTAATAGTCCAGTGGACCTCATCTCTTCTTTACTAGAACAATGGACCTTTATTTTAACATTGGTTGAAGGTTCAAATGTCCTAATGTTTAGGAGGATGGTTTCAATCACCTTCTTTTGTAACTCCTCTTCCTTTTGTTTTTCTTTATTTCCTACAACACTCAAGGAAAACGAACTCTCAAGAGGAGTCAAGCCCTCAGGAATCTTATTATTTTATACAAATATAATCTCCTCGGGCTCGAGAGGTTCATTTTGAATGACAACGCAAATTCTCTCATCGTTAGGGATGATCTTCCATAATTCTTCATTTTTCAGAAATGTATGGACGATGAAGAGATTGGAAAGAACAATCATTCCAGGGAGGCAAGAGTTGTTGAGTAGGAGAGGCTACAAATATAGATAACCATTCATCTATTGAATTCAACTCCTTGTTAACATGAGTGATGTTGAAATATAGAAGGTTCAAGACAAGTGCCCAAACATTTTGGGAGTATTGTTCCATCAACTTGTCTCTAGGAAAGCATGTCTTACGTATTAGGTTCACAACAAACTCAGAATTTCTGAAAACTAAAAGGTGACCACAACCAAGATTAAGGGCATTCTCAATGCCTAAAAACAAATCTTTGAATTCAATGGCATTTTTTGAACAAGAAAACTCCAACCTATATGACATATTATGAATTTTTCCTGCAGGGGAAACCAAGATAATACCAGCCCTGTTACCTTTGTTAGAGTGTGAACCATCATAGTGAATACGCCATAATTCATCATCTAAATCAATTCCTTCCAGAGGAATATTATCCTCTTCAACAAATATGGAATACACTCCTACGTCTTCTTCGATATAGTTTACGCTAGATTGCAGAACACTCTCTATGTAGGGTGAAATTCTTCCTTCTGTAAGGACTATAATGTTCTTACCATTCCAAGGAATGGATAAATGTGTCCCGTTGAGTGAGATTTATCCACCTATTAGGGCTTGCCAATCTCTGCCCAAGATAATTGAATAATTTCTCATAGACATATCGATCACCTGCATGCTAAGGGTTGTCCTTATCTCAGAATGAGCACATAAAACCAAGGTTACATCTTTAATATTGCCTATGGTTGTTTTTTGTAGACTATTATAAGAGAGAATGCTTCTGGCATTTTCATTTGTACATGACAATCCTAGCTCTTCCATAATAATCTTCGACATGACACTTGGGCCTGAACCACCATCAATGAGGCAACAATGGGAATTCTTATCCATGATATTTACAGAAATATAAAAAGGGTTTTTTTTATAGGGTATCTAAAGTTATGTACACCTAATTTATTTACAAAATAATCCTCTTCATCAACCTCTTCAGAAATATTGGCTACAACGGAAGCTTTTCCTTCCATGAATTGTTTCAGATGCATCTGTTGTTCAGGGACGACAACCATGTCTAGGAGGGTTTCATCTACTTTGATATTGGCCAATTGATTCAAGATATTGTATTTAGAAGAGGGAGGAGGGGGAGTAATTCTTTGACTCTCAGTAATTTCAGGAACCTGGGATGTGGCAATGGTTGAGGATGAGCTCGGGCTAGAAGAACTGCAAGGAGGATCAAATTTACCCTTGGGAGCATAGGTTTTGTTCCTAGTGTTAATAACCATGACATCCTCTGGATCTGCAAAGTCTAGGACAACGATAGTATATTCTAGTCTTTTACCAAAGATCTTATCTCCGACACTCTTCTTTACCTCACAAGCGGCTTCTTCATGGTGTTCCTCACAAAAATTACACCAAATCTGAGGCAAGATAGCCTTAGGCTAAAAATTGTTTTCAACTGGATTTCTAAAAGGGGGTGCAGAAGAGGATGAAGCTCCAGGGGTGAGAGTGGAGACTGTACCCTTCCGCTCAAATGTTATCATACGATTGTTCATATCTTGTACTAGTTGTAAGAAAGAAGACATATATGTTTGTCTAACTGATTCTCCCTGGGGTAGACCAATTCATTCAAGATGTTCTTCATACTCCGAGAAAGTGTGCAGGGAGGAACCGATATTATCAATGGGTTTTTAATCAAGCCTATGATGGTAGGGAGAAGGAAATGCATTGTAATAGTGTATGAAAGCGGCTTGGTTCTACGGGTGGATAAGTTCGAGGATTTGATTGTACAACTTGGTGAAACGCAAGTTGAAAGACTTGATGGTCTCACCATCTTTATAAGTGATGTTATTTTATTCCCTTAACTTCTCGATAGGGCTTTTGGATTTCCCATTAGTGGATCAGAAACAATAGATTAAATCCTCCCAAGTAGACAAGATCTTAGGAGGAAGGTTAAAGAAATCAGTCGCAACCTTCCCTTCCAAGTAATTGACAAACGAGCACATGTAGGTGTCATTTTTGTTGTCCCCTATGTTATGAAAAGCATTAGGAAATGCCACTAGGTATTCATTAGTACTGACAGTGTTATTTCCTGAAAACCTAGGCAAGTGCTCTTTAAACTTAAGAAGTGGGTGACTAGCAAGTGCTAGGTTAAGATGAGAAGACACATGCCATGGTGTGGTTGTTCCATCCTCTTCAAATTGGAAAATCCCATACTTCTTAATGACTTTGGTAGGGTTTTTAGAATATTGGACCAGGATATGATGGTTGCACAAGCTACCAATCACCAATGATGATGAATATTGAGAAGATGGTGCACTCCCAGTGCCACCAGAGCCACCACTAGATGCCATCTTATGGATGATAGATGAGGGAAAGAAATATGAGCTATATGAATAATATAAATTCCTCCTTAGAGCACTTTGTTGGACCGATAACACTACATTTCTTCTTCCTATTTCAGCAATTGCATTGATTTCAGGTGACAAGCCCCTTCTTCTTCTAGAATCACAAGAATCTAAGGACAAGAAAGAAAGGCCAAAACTGAAGAAACAAAAGGTTTTTGATGATCTATAGGCTGTCTATGCCTAGCCTCCAATTGTTCTTGAGAACCAATATCTCGTTCAATCGCTTCCCAAGAATGGTTAAGCTTGGCACGGGTATTGGAAGTGTCTAGAATGGTGTTAAACAAGTTCAAAGCAATGTTGGTCTAGTCTTGAAGATAGGGCTCAATATTGGGCTTCCTTGCAACAGGGATAGTCATTAATAGCAAAATAATAAAAGAATCAATTTCAGAAAAGAAATATGTATCGATGAAAAATCGAATACAAAATTTTTAACCAGAGAGATATCAAAGATCTCCCCAGTATGGTCACCAAATAAATGTTGAGGAAAAGATATGAATTGATCTTACTCAAGCATTTTCAGACTTTACTTGGCTAAATAAAAGTATATGGGAATATCACCCTATGTTTATCGCCAACAAAAATAACATCCTAACTCACAAGTATTAATTACGAGTGCTTAGGCTAGTCTTTTATCAACAAAAAGCTTGCTGGAAATTCACTTTTTATGTAATTTTCTAAATATAACAGTTTCTGAAATAAATGTAACATAAGTAAAGACACCAAGATGATAATCAATATATATGATACATAAAGAAATCCTTTATTTCATTCCAAATCACCAAAGAGTCATTTTCTTTACAAAATCTCATACATAAATCTTGGACCAAAGTCAAACTTAAACATCCCTAATGGAACATACAAAAGGACCTCTGACAGAAAACCAAAACTGAAATCTAAAATATGGATCAGCTTGCCACAAATTTCTTCCCACTAGACTCTGCACAATATCCTTTATCAGTCATGAAAACTAATTCACAAACAGACAAGTCTACATAGACTATCAAAGATAGATCAACACCTTTGAAAAACAAGTGTCTGAATGAGTTGATTCAGCCCTGAATATTGTTGTCTATAATAATACCCTTAGCATGCTTCTGCTTCTATCCTCCTCTTATCCCTCGCTTTCCTTTTGCTTTTAACAAATTAAAATTGGTTGAAGAAGTTGAACCAATTCAATAGTTAAGTTAATTAAAAGAATCAACTAAATTTAGTTAGGGGGAAGTGTAATAATTATAATAAGGTTCATAAATAAACAATAACTAGTAGGTGGGACCCCTTGTGAATCCCTTTAGTTCATAACAATCATAACAATCATAACATAACCATTAGTTAAGCAAAACATACCTCCTTGTGCCTCCCATCAACATATTTACTTTTGGCAATTTAAACTTATGAAATTTGAAATTATTTCAAAAATAATACTCAACATAAACATGTTGTCCAAATATCCCTGAAGTCAACTGTCATAAGACAATAGATATAATAAAAAATCAAAAACCACATTTCTTAGTCTATGATGCAACCCTTCCTTGATTGTTTTTGTCACCTCTTGATTTTCCTGAGTTTTCCTTTGGTTTTGTAGATCCCTTAGGCCTAATCTCGTTGATCACGTGGGAAAAATCGTCCCTCAAATGCATCTAGGAAGACATGGATTTGTCAAAGTCATTGGAGGGTGAGGAAGGGGCAGCAGTGGATTTTTCTTTATCAACTACATGGTGGGATTCAGTCTTCAATCTCTTTCTATCATGGGAGGATTGCACTGGTGAGTGGTTAGAGGTATCTTGGGCAATGGGGTTAGCCGGCGAAGGAGGAGGCAAAGACAAGTTGGGCCAGCCATAATGTTGGGAGACTGTCAGGTGGAAAATCTCCTGCCATCCATCATTTTCAAGGACCTCAGGTTGTAATGAAACATGAGTAGGTCCAGGGATACCAGGTGATTGTTGGGCTTGGAAAGGAGGCCTTTCAAGCCTAGGTTTGACTATTCCCTACACAATCCTATTGAAGAATCCAACATGAAACAATTGGCCAATATCTTGTGAATCAACGTCAAAATGTATGGAGAACCTAGGCCTTATTGGGCCTCGGTTCCAATTACCTCTAACTCTGTTTCCTCGACCATGGCTTCCTTGACTGAAAAAACTTATCCTTCATGTTTGATTGATTAGAAAATACTCTTTTAAATAGCCATACATGAAAACTCTTAAAAATATGAAATAGATTTGGATCAGAATGTATCAGACTCATGCAATCCAATCCATACAAATTCTTTATTGTTAATCAACAAGTAGGGTGGTGAAACGGGGTTCTGGGATATGTGAAGGGTTTGTATTGAGAGAAAATATGATATAATGAAAGGGGAGAAGCATGGTCACTACTCAATGACAACAACAATCAACTGTAAAGCAAACCAATAAAACCTCACTGCAATCCACACAAGACACTGCCACTTTAATCCATTTTTACATAGAAATTATCTTGACTGTAATCAATCTCAGAACAGGGAGTGAAAAAGGAATATGGGAGGTGATGGGGTTTGTAATTAGTGTAAAGTGAAATAATGGAAGGGAAAAAGGACGGTTATTGTTCATGGAATTAATTAAGTGATCCATAAAACATTCTGTGAAAGGAGATCCATCAACCATCAATCACTTGACTAAATAATAATTTATGTGTATTTAACAAGTTCATTGTTCAAAATCAAATGTCCCACACAATGCCATCACGAAACAACGGGCATCCTATACAATTTACAGGAGATTTTGTTCCCTTCATTCACACACTCTGCATTTCATAATCAATTTATGAACAATACTCATTTCCAATCTATAATTATCAAAATCAACCACTACCCATTCATTTATTCAATCCACAACTATACTCAAAAGTCATGTTCTCAAAATAATAATGAAGTCATTATTACTGCAATAGGGCCCATCAAAATGCAATGATATTCATTAACATATATATGCAGTAACCAAAAATCAAGACCAAATTGCCACGCCTGAAATGACAATTAATCATACAACCAACAACCACCATTTAGACACAAGCTATGCACAGGGTAATTTTCCCAGGCAATTTTAGTTCTTCCACTATAAAATAAAAACAATTCAATGTGATTTAAAAGATGGACCACCTATCCAACACAACTCTCATAAAAAACATGCTTTCTTTAACCATTGGTCGATTGCAATAAATAACATGCTTAAAACTTTGTGTGTATCCCTGAGTATGAAAAATAATCTATCCATACCACACACATTGCACAGCTAACAAAACTCCATGGTGCAACATTTCCACTTAGCACAACAAACACACAGTCACGGTAATAACTGAACATATCGGCTGAGCCATCGATTTAATATAAGATTACTTCAATTTAGTCACACTGTGATCGACTATGTTGTGCACACTCAGGTCCATACAACCAACAAGCAAAAGGATGTAGTGGATATACTTTCTATAGTTACCCAGTCCAATAATCATTTTTCAAAATACCATACACACAATGCAACATGCATGAGAAACACCAAGAATTTGTAACCAATTCCAGTTATCATCCAAACATTATTAGTGAAAATACTAGTGACTGTATATCAACCAAACATTTCATCACTGTTGTAGAAAATCAATCAATCGAACAAGTTGTGGTAGCTATGCCTACCCATGCATCCAATCGAATCAGGGCAGAGGCCCTTTCCAGTAACAATATTGAGCTATTAACATAAGGAGGGTGGTTGTATCTTTTGAAAGTGAAATTGTCAACGAAGGATTCATCCTTACCATCACAGATGTAGTAACTCAATTCTAAAACAGCAGGACTGCCATACAACCAACTGGGTGAATTCATATTCACAAGTAATTGACCATAAATTTGATCCATGATAACCCATAGAAACTTGGCAGGCACAACAATCTCCTTTACAAAATTTGAGACTGGAGGGTTAAGGGTCTACTCTGTAGCCAACACTAGGGAACGGAGCCAACTCCTCGTAATGGTGGAACTTTTGAGGCCAAGGGTGTGCACACAGAGAGAGACATGATTCATTTGAAGACAGGTAACAATCCATGACAGGGGACCCAAAAAAAAGGGGAGGCTCTCATTCGGTCGGGAAATTTATTTAATGCATGCAGGGTATAACCCTCGTGTTCTTTTTCCAAACTACCACAATACCGAGGTGAAGACAAAGCTGATTTAAGAACAAAACACTCACTTTGTGACCTTTAGCAGTGTAAATAACCAATACCGAAGTGAAAAATGACATAGTGATGCAGAAAACCCTTGACCATTAAACCCAAGAAAGCCAGAGACTGGATTTAGTGACAATGTGTGAAGATAGCTACTCACCCAAGACTTAAACAAAAACCTTCCAACTAAACCACTAGTGGTAACATAGAGATATCACCAGGAATACCAATAACCTCTACGAACTCAAAAATATTACAGGAAGAACCATCGACTCTTCATTCAAGAACCAAAATTTCACACAGTTGCAATTCTCAGGAAAAACACAAACCCATACACCTGAGCCAATAATCATTTCATAACTAGAGGGAAGTCACAAATGACCAAGAAAAGGACATACCTATTAATCGAATTCCTTAAAATGAGAGCTAGCTAAGCGGTTCCTCCCTGCTAAAATTTCAGGGCATAACACAACAGCAAGATCAAACAATAGCCCGACTAGGGTGGCGGCCAACAGGAAGAGTAAAGGTGATGTGAAGTAAAAGCACATCACCTCCACCCACATCTCATTAACTCAACAGTACATGCCACCAAATTCTCCATTAACATGACTAATCAACCATGTATCGAAACCATCACCACATTAAAAGCCAGTAGTGCAATCACCATATCCCATTTCACATCATATAACTCAAACAAAATCTCCTAACCATGAACATTCACCACCTTATCAAATGATTGTTAAGCCCTAATATTGGCTCATTACCCCTTAATTGGGGCATATTAGATTAGTAATGCTATTTTATTTATGTCGGCTTAGGCCATTAGTTGTAATTTAGATTAGTAATGTTATTTTAATTATGTCGGCTTTAAGCCAT
>ML781096.1:106170-117684 GCA_009831015.1 Picea engelmannii | reverse complement strand
CTCAAGTGTTGCGGACAACACTTGTCTCAAGGGGAGGGGCATGTTAAGCCCTAATATTGGCTCATTACCCCTTAATTGGGGCATATTAGATTAGTAATGCTATTTTATTTATGTCGGCTTAGGCCATTAGTTGTAATTTAGATATTATCTCTTTTTCAAGGCTTATTATCTGATATTATCTCTTTTTCAAGGCGTTGAGTACTTTTCTTGAGCCTAAAGCCTAAGGTAATAAGGAAAAAGAGAAAACATCTAAGGAACACATGGTTACTTTCAAAGACTATACAAAAAACCTCTTCGTAGAGAATGATGATGTCTTTATGATACTTTTTGTACAAAACCTTGAAGGAGATGTTAGAAAATGGTTCAAATGATTACCACATGCCTCCATTAATTCTTGAAAGGTTCTCGAAACCACTTTCATGAGAGAGTGGTGTTAAAAGAGGGACCACTTGTACTATCTCACAAAGTTTGGTTCATTAAAGAAGAAGGATACAAAGACTGTAGTTGATTTTAACAAAGGATTCAATAGACTTTATAATAAGATTCCAGTAGATATTAAACCCACCCAATTTTTTGCAAAGGTGACTTACGAAGGATCCTTTGAGGAATAATTTTCCATTTTGTTGACATAAAGAAGGTATGCAACCCCTTTAATCATGCAAGATGATGCCATTGACATTGAGGGCTACATGACAAATTTTGGAAAAATTAAGGTAAAAATTAATCAAACTGATAAAGAAAAGAAGATGTTAAAAGATGAAGCTGGTACCTCAAGTGCTATAAAGGATTCACATGAAGATAATATAGAGGATTTTTTTAGACTCATCAAAAATATATCTAATAAATTGTCTATATTGGAAAATGAAGTCAATCCTCCAAATAAAAATCCTAATGAAGAAGGCATGAGGAATCCTGATTAATTTAGGAGACCTTTTAACCCATATATATTTAGGAGAGACATGATAAATGAGGAATATCCCTTTATACCTCCATTACATAATAACAATGATAATAATGTTGTTGAAGATCTAGGAGATGATGATTTTTCATATTTCCAAGAGGAGATGCATTTGATTCAATACAGTCATGAGGCTATGCATTTAACACAACATGATTATGAAACATCTTTAAATACTCAATCCCATATTATAAACCAAGCAAAACATTATGGAATATTATTACTTTCCCAATATAGACTGCTCTAGGATGCATTATAAGTTAAGTTACACGAGAATTATGACCTTAGGCCCAGGCCAGTGGGGTCAAAGAATGATAATATGGCTCTATCTAATAAATTACCAACAACTCAATTTAAGGAAAAGGGAAAGGAAACAATCATTATTGCACATAAGACAAATTCCTCTAATGAAGCCAAGGGAAAAAGTGATTCTAAAGACATTGAGAAACATTATCATCCCTCCAACATTTGAGCATGAATTAGGGAAAATCAAGGTACATGTCCCATTAGTGGAGTTGGTGAAGAACCCTATCTATCAAAAAAAAATTGAGAAATTCATACATGGATTTGATCTTAGTAATCATCCTAATACTTTAAATATACATGATGAATTTCCAACCATCACATTTGGACCTCACATTGACAACAAAGAGGACTATGTTGCACCTTTATATATCACTTTGAACATTCATGACAAACTACTACTCAATTGCATGTTGGATTCTAGAGCCTCCCATAACCTTATGCCTAAATATGTCATGGAACATTTGGGACTTGAGATAAATAGACCATATCATGATTTATACTCATTTCTCTCAAGAAAGGTTAAATGTGAGGGTATGATTAAGGATTTGGTGGTTACATTAGCACAAGTCCCTGCAAGAGTATCACGATGGATGTAGTAGTGGCCAATGTCCCTACTAATTATGGCATGCTTTTATCTAGATCATGGGTAGGAATGCTAGGGGGGAACTATGCAAATGGATATGACATATGCAACTATACCAGTTTTGGGGGGTGAGCAAAGAAGATTGTATAGAGAAAAAAAGTTTTCATATGTGGTAAGTGACCAAAAAAACCCATTAAATCACCCCATCTATGATACTGAATCTGATTTGGGTTGATGCATCTTGTCCATAGATGAGGCAGTTGAACCAGAAAGAATACCTACTAATGATAATTTGGGACCTAAAGGGGTGTGGAAAATATACTTTGATGGATCCAATTCAAAAAGATGGTTCTGGAGCAGGGATAGTGATGATATCTCCAACCAATGAGAAAATTTTCCTATCTTATAAATTAGATTTTGAAGCTAACAATAATGTGGCAGAGTATGAGGCCTTGGTTTTAGGATTGGAGGCTGCCATAAAAATGAACCTAACACAATTGGTAGTGTTTGGAGACTGTGAGATATTAGTGCAGTAGGTAAGAAGTGTATATCCTACAAAACACCCTAGGATGAGAGCCTACAGAAACCTGATTTGGGATCTAATTGACAATTTATTTCTAGATTTAAACATTATTGTTGTCCCTGGAGATTTAAATAAGAAATGAGATTCATTATCCATAGCTGCTAGTATTTTTAAAGAACCCATTGTTCCTCAAACAAAGTATGAAGTGTAAATGAGGTACAAACCTTCTATTCTAGATAATGTAAAGCATTGGCAAGTGTTTGAAGATGACTAATAGATTACAATATTTTTGGAACTGATGGATGAATTCTATTCTATTCATATAGACAATGAGGAAGATACAGAAGAGAGTGAGGAATCTATTAGTGATGCATATATTGATACCCATTTAAATAACCACATGGAATCCCATAAAGTGTTACAATTGAAAAATAATTTCATTCCTAAAGGCCTAGTTCCCTTTGAACAATTGTTTGACAAGAATGATGTACCTACTAAGCCTAATGTTTTACCAAAATATGAAAGCATACATGACTGTAATGTGGGAACTAGTCAAGATCCTAAATAAATTAATTTTTCTAAACATGTCACCTAAATTCAAACAAAATATGTAGATATGTTTAACGAATATGTGGATGTTTTTCTTAGAAATATGAGAATTTAAAGACATGTGATACCTCTATTATTTAGCATAGAATACCTTTGAAATAAGGGACGAATCCATTTAGACAAAAGTTGAGACAAGTAAAACCAATCATGTTTCCCATTATAGAGAAAGAAGTTAGAAATTTTCTAGATGCAAATATTATAACTCCTTTGAGATATTCTGAGTGGATTGATAATTTAGTTCCTATGAGGAAGAAGAATGGGGAGATAAGATTATGTTTTGACTTCAATAATCTGAATAAATGTTCTTTGAAATACAATTACCCTTTACCTAATATGGATCACATACTTCAAAAGGTAGTTGGGGGCTCTATAATATCAATGATGGATGGTTTCTCTAGGTACAATCAGGTGGTTGTGCACTTGGATGACAAAGATAAAACTGTTTTTACCACTCCTTGAGGAACATTTATGTATGAAAAGATGCCCTTTGGAATTATAAATGTAGGGGCCACATTTCAAAGAGCAATGGATATTTCTTTTGTGGGAGAGAAATAACATTTTATTGGAATATACCTTGATGAAATGACAATATTTTCCAAATCTCATCTGGATCACCTTAAACATTTAAGACAAACCTTCACTAAATGCAGAAAGTTTGGCTTGTAACTAAATCCAAAAAAAAAAAAAAAAATCTATGAAGGAGGAGAAAGTTTTAGGCCATATAGTATCTAAGGATGGGGTTAAGATTGTTCCTAAAAGAGTGGAGTACATTAGAACAATCAATTTACCAAGAAATAAGAAAGAGGTGTAGTCCTTTTTAGGAAAGATAAATTTCCTAAGAAGATTCATACCAAACTTTGTTGAGATGATAAAAAATATTATTGACATGCTGAAAAGGGGTAGTGAAATAAAATGGGCAGTTGATTCTAAGGGTTTCTTTAAACAAATTAAAAAATATCTTGGAGAATTTTTATTTTTAGTCAGTTCTAATTATTACAAACCTTTTTTAGTTTTCTCCTTTTCCTCTGAAAACAACATATCATTTGTCTTATTACATAAGAATGAAGATGGTTATGAGAAACCTATTTCATTTTTCAGCAAGGCATTGAGAGACATTGAGTTGAAATATATTATCATGGAAAAATAGGCGCGTGATCTCGTCAAAGCCTTAAAGGCCTTTAAGGATTATATTCTACATTCTCACATCATTGCCTATGTTCCAACTGTTTTTGTTAAAGACATTTCGGTCCATACTAACAATGAAGGGAAAAGAGGTAAGTGGATTTCTAAACTACAAGAATATGATTTGGAAATAAATCTTACAAAATTGGTAAAAGGACAAAGACTTGCATGGCTTCTTACTATGTCCAATCACAAAGTATTAGGAATGAATATGGTGTCCTAAGAATTAGTTGTACCTAAGCCATAATTTGATGATATACAACATCCTTTACTCCAATTAGACCCCAAATTTTCACAATCTGACTGGTATAAGATATTGTCTTTTAATTTTAAATTTTGAAATGCTCAGAAGAATGGGATAAGGCTAGGGCCAGGTCTATTAAATTAAAGGATGTAAAATATTGCATTATTGATCAACAATTTTTTTGGAAAGACAAGAGTGGAATTTTACTAAAATGTATTATTGAGGATCAAACATCAAACATCATTAATGAGTTTCATAGTGGGGTTTGTGAAGTTCATCATGCTTGGAGAGCTACAACTTAAAAAATATTAAGGGATGATTACTATTGACCCACTCTATTTGTTGATATCAATGCACTGGTTAGGGCATGTTCTAAATGCCAAATATTTACAGGAAAAAAAACGCTTCTCCCCTTTCCACTTAGACCATTTAAGGTGGAAAAACCTTTTCAACAATGGGGTTTGCACTTCATTGGGGAAACAAATTCCAATTAAGTGTTCAGTACAAATGGATTCTCACAACTATAGATTATTTTACAAAGTGTGTTGAGGTTAGTCCTACAAGGGATACCACTGATTCCGTTATCAAAAAAATTCTTGAAGAGAATATTTTGGCTAAATTTGGTTGTCTTAGAAAGATCATCACTAAAAATTCATAGGCCTTCAAATATGACAACTTATTACAGTTTTGTCAAGACTACAATATTGAACTTGGATATTCCATTGCATATCACCCATAGTGAAATGGCTTAGCAGATTCACCAAACAAGAGTTTGATTAGAATCATCAATAAGATTCTCTCATAGAACAAGAAAGCATAGGATTCTCATCTCAAGTATGCTTTGTGGGCCGATAGAATAAGTAAAAAAATATCCATTGGAACTTCTCCTTTCCAATTGGTATATGGGACAGATATTGTTTTCCCTATTCATGTAAGTCTTCTAGTGATGAAGTTACTTCAAGATGAAGAGGAATAATTGAATAAGGTGTAAATAAGGATTCATCATCTCATCAAGGTTCAATAGAAGAGGGAACATGTATTGGTTAAATCAAAAGAAAATGAGGATATGATGAGAAATATATTTGATAAGAGATCTAAGGAAAGAAATTTTGACGTTGGAGATCTAGTTTTAAAATAGGATGCAAGAAGAGAAACCAAAGGGAAGCATGGAAAATTTGATAACCTCTCGATGGGGCCTTTTCAGATAATTGTTGTTCAAGACAATGACACTTATGATATAGCTGATCTGGATGGTGATGTGTTGGGAGATCATGTAAATGGGAGGTTTATCAAGCACTTTTTGCAATAATAATCTCTAATTGTATCCTACTTGTACAATATTAGTTTCTTTTCTTTTCTTTAGCTTTTTTATTAAGACAAATTTTTGTTAACTTTATGTAATTTGAATTTCTTCAAATAAATTTGGACCATTAGGTTAAGCTATTGATTTGGGAGGATGATTTGTCCTTTCATAGAAGAAGAAGGTGCATTACAAGTTTTAAATATCAAACGTTATAGCCCAGTGAACAAGGTGACTAGTCTATTGTTCTTAGCACATCACAAGGATCTGTTGTCCTCGTTGAAGAAAATGTCGATAGAGGGATGAAATTTTTATGGGAACTATGAATCCAGAGGAGATTTAGTTTCATGGACTTGGTTTTATCAAGAGGAAATAACAATTGGGGCCTACAAAATGGAACAATTTTCCTTAACAGTGAGTAACTTGAAGTGGAAAAGGTTTTAAAGTGAGTAAAGAGAGATAAATTATGCAAAAGGAGCTTAACATAGACCACTGGGTGGCTTAAATTACATGTACACAAGGACATGTGCTAGTATGAGGGATTACATTAGTGATAAGGGGTTGTGATTAGGTGCTAAATTTGAATATTTCAATGCACTTCATATAGGGAACAAGATCAATGGCTCATATATGAGCACATTTCATATCACAAGATCAATGGTGTAGAAAACATGCCACATCCATGGCTCAACTGAATTTTAATGATATTCATGGATGTGGGGAGTGGTTTCAAGATGCAATACACATCCTTTGTTTATTGGTTTCACATCCCTTGCAACTAAAAGGAAACCTCCCATTTTCCCATGAAATACCACTGGAGGTATCGCAGAAACCACATTGTCCCATGTTCACTCAGCACCTTGTTGGAGAATGAGATGGACCAATCATGAAAATCTGATCTCACACCTAGACATGATGTGGTCAGAAACATGATAAAATACAATTTCCCAATCATATTAATCCACAGAAGTTCTCACAAGTGACTATTGCTATCTGGGAGACACGTGGCATAACCAAACAACATCAATCTTAACAGTGATGCCGCCCAGACCAATCTTTACCTGCCACGTGTCCATCGTACATTGATGATGTCATCCAAATTTTCATGTGTTTCTCAGATTTTGAAGTGAAAAACAATACGAAAGTGACACATGTACGCAAATCATTTAAAAAATGGATAAGGATACATCACAATGGATTTTGATGCAAGAGAAAGGTCATCAAAAGAGGTCAGGGTATCACTTGGCATGTATGATTAGTATAATCTATAAGAAATAATTAGTAATCACCACTCTCTCAGGAACGACTGGTGGGTATTGAAATCATTGGCCTTGTCAGATGCGATGTAATATCTAATCTGTAGTACAATGGTCAAATTTAACCAATCATGGGTTCCGTCAGCAAAGGTTCATGTGACACATCACAATTCTATAAGAGTGAGCCACATGGCATGTTACAACCATCTATAAGCATCTCTTCTTCACTGGATGCTTCTTTCTGAGATCTACTTTGATGGATGATGATCCTCCTGAAGGGGGTTTTCCTCAAGTAAATATTTTTGGCCATTTTGGATTTAGATGTGTTGGGACTTCTACCTATTTTCTAAATGGGGAGGAAATATGCTTACTATTCTTGTTGACTCATAAATAGCAGTTGCGGGTGACCCTGTAATTCATTCTAAGGTGCAGCTATATTTTCTAGCCAAAATCTAGTTGAAACATTTGGTAGAGGAATCAGAGGATGAATCAATGTTGCACCACATCGTGAGGTTCTAGTAGCTGAGAGCAAACAAATAGTCTTTCCTTCATCCAACATAAACCCTCAATTTCATGGAAGGAGGAGAGGTCCAAACCAACAGTTCTATCCTATTGAGCAATTTGTATGGAAGGATACATAATGAGCATTCTTGGTGGGGTAAAATCCTTCAATCAAAGGACATTTTATCATAGAAAAAGTGATTGTTTCACTTTATCAAGAATTTCTACTAGAAAGATAAATAATTTCAAAATAAAAAAGAAATATCAAGAAATTTTTAGGTTGTTTAAAGACACAAGAAGTGGTTTTCACACAAGGAGGAGCTATAAATAATCCATCAGGATCATTATCTCATGATCAACAGATAGAGAGAGAAATATGGTTTGAACCTCAAAGTCAAGAGATCATTTCAGCTCCAGCAGAAAGACAGACTATTAAAGGGTAGCCATGAGTATGACATGGATTCAAATATTTTATGTTGTATGAGTTTGTAATTCCCATCTTTATTTGTTCTCCATTTTACTTGATCTATCTTCCATCTATGTAATGTACTCTAATCATTAATGAAATCTTTTAGCAGCAATTTTGTCCCATATGTGTTGTAAATGTGTATGGATTCCTTTATGAATGAGATTGATTTCAATTCCCTGACCAATCTTGTTTCAAATATTGTTTGAAATATTCAGAATAAATGAATTTTTTTTTATATGGATGTATTAAGAAATCATATATCTAAAATGCATGTAATTCAAATCAAAATGCATAAATTGTGGTAAGAATTGAATTCTTGAATGATCAATACATTCTTCTCCACTCAAATCCTAGTAACATTTATCCCAGTTTGATACCTTACCTATGCACTTCTCTTTCCACACAGCCATATATTATTTTATCCTCAAAAATCTAATATACGTAGGAGAAATTTCCCATGTTATTCAAAGGCATGCCAAATCATCATGTCTAAAAGTTTTAAAGAGTTGTAAGGAGTGAGTATTTATGTATATCTCCCTTTATAAGGAAATATAGTATAAAAACCATTTTTCTAAGTTTTGACTCGAATGATCCTTGAAATTGTTCCTCTAACAACTGATAACATCTCAAGGACTAACATATCCTTCCCTTGTATGGTAGCCATAGGTGAGACTAGTCAGTTGAGAAATAACCTTGCAATTTTTTAGACCAATCCCTGCTCAATAAAAAAAATAAGCTTTTGAAATGTCTACAACTATAATTTCAATTACCTGGCTAACTCTAGGATATGAATCTAATCTAATCATGATGTTCTTTAGTTCTCCCATGACTCTGGCATATGATATGTCCAACTAAATGATCCTAGTGGCGCTATTTTTTTTGTACAACATTTATCTTTTGGTAAATGAAGTATGGCATGCCATTGGAAGAGGTGCCTAAGTCCACCAAACAACTATGTACATTGAAATTGAAAATTTCAAATGTCATAAGAAAAGGTGGAGTTTGAGATTTAGAATGTGTCCCTATGCTTATTGCATTAACCATGGATTTTACTATAATTTTTTCATATTTTTTAGGTTCAAAAGTTTTGGGACTACTTTCTACAAATATTTTTGTTTTCTATTGAGAGGGAAAGGAATTAAAGGTGTTGATGATAATATCTCTCTATTGCAGAAGGGTGAAAATGTCATACAACAAAACATTTACCTTGGTCTTCTTCATGTCCTCTATGAAATTTGGGTCCATTGAGTGTATAACTGAATTCCTAGTAGTTTTGGTTGGTTGGGAAGTGCTTGGGGTGGCTTTGGTCTAGGAATAACTTCTTTGATTCTTAGTAGTAACAGGAGGAGTGATTTTTGTAGGAGCAAAAACATATTTAGTAGGAATGGTGTTGTTTAACATAGGCCCTTTACTCCTTAGATTTTAATCCTTTGTGACAATGTTAGTAGCTTGAGTATACCCTAGTGATAATTCCTCTACTGCATCATCATCAAAGTCTAAATACCACTCCCACAGAAATAGGGAAGATTCCTCTGTGTTATCCCCTTCTTCGATTGCTTCCTTGGTTGTAATTGTTTCTTAGGGTTAGTCATCAAAAGTGGATTGTTGTTCCAAAAGTTCATTGATGACTAGATTCATGGAATTTATACATTGAGAACAAGTTTTCTCAAAGTGGTTGGTCTGATGGTAGAAAAAAAATTATCCATGCCAAACTCATCAAGGTTGAGGTTGATATTTGAAGCCTCAGGAGGTTTGGTTTGGTTGTTTGGTTTCTTGTGAAAGGGTTAGAAGGGTTTGTGATGAGATGACCCTTCACCAACATTTTTATTCAAGTATACCACCTCATTGAACAACTTTTTGACTAGTTTGAGAAGGATATCTATGTCATTCGGTTCTTTCTCAAGTGCTTTAGTCAACAATAGGGTTTCTTATCTGCTTCTTTGCTATCTTCAATTTCCATATTTCTACATAGAGATAGCATATCCTTTTCTATGCTCTTTAATTCCTCAATCTTTTTTTCTAGAGTTGTTGTGTTGGCTCTTTTAACAAACATGACTATGGAAGGATACAAGGAAAAGGTATGCTATTGTACAGTTAATGCTTCAACAGGTTCAACATCAACATGAAATTTATTAAGGATAGTTGCGAAGTGTTGCTTAAAATATTTTATCTTTTCCTTTTTTTCCATTTTGATAGAAATTAATTCTCTATGAAGGGTTGCAAGGGTTTTCTCTTCTCAAAATTTGTTAAGGAAATATTTATCAACTTCTTATGGAACTAGCAAGAAAATTATAATACCATGTGGATGTTTTATTTTCAAAGGCGTAGGAAAACAACCTACAGACTATGTCTTCATGTTCATCATTCATAAGTCAGACTATGAGGTAGAAATTATTTATATGGTCTTTTGGAGAACATGATTTGTGAGGGTCTAATATGGGAAAAATCCTTTCTAGGTGTTTGGGCAAGCCATGAATAATTCCTAGCAGGTTTAAATATCCTTGTGACATCCATGTAGGGACACAATTCTAGTTACTGGCCATATTGGGATTCCTTCTAGTGTCCTCTTCAGATTCATAATTAGATTCAGAGTTAGATGTGGAAGGAGTGGAACTTGGCAGAGTAGGAGGTACTTGGTATAAGAGATGTGGTATATCCTACAAGGAAAACCCTACTAAATATTCAATGGATTCAACAAGAATATTGGACTGAGTTATAGATCAACAAGTAACTTGTATTCAAGGAAGCACAGATGCTATAGGAAAACAAAAAAATTGTTTTGCAAGGAAATGGATTATTCATTGGGTTTTATTGACCTCGATTTGTGGAAAGACATACAAGGTTTCAAGTGTAGTTCCAGGGCTTCCAATGACTAGGCTATCAAGAGTATGGATAGCATCTTTGTAAGGAATATCCAACTCAAGATTTTCCCATACAATATGAAATACGTGAAATTGTGTTTCACGGTGGGTGTTATCATAAGTTTGGCCATGCGAAGATTGAATATTTATGCTAGCTATACAATTTCATCCCTCTTTCTAGTGCCAAAATATGCCGACGTCAGTGGAATTCCCTTCAATATACATGGGTACTCCCCGATATGAAGTCCCAATTAAAATTCACATCATCTGGCATAGAAGTCCCATCTGGATTTGGGCCTGAGAGCCATTATTGGTATTGGGTGGGTATGAGTGGTTGGAGGAGTGTATAAATGAATTGTGTGTGGATGTGAGCTATGATAAATGTGGGAAATAAAAATATAATCTAACATATCCTAGCTAGGAGAAGTGAAATATAATAAATGAAAAAATATTAATGTAACCAATCACTACATACAAAACCTACCCACATAGTTTTTATAAGGACAAATTGTTAAGAACCAAATATCAAGATAACATAGAAAAACCTTAGAATAAGTACTCAACGCCTTGAAAAAGAGACAATTTCAGATAATAAGCCTGTTTGAGGGGGAAACCTCCTTATACACCACATAAGTGTCCAAATACCTGATAATTCCAAATGAAAAGGTCTCCTTGGTATATATAGGAGACTAGGAGGTACGATTACAACTAATGGACCCAAG
>ML781096.1:90161-106070 GCA_009831015.1 Picea engelmannii | reverse complement strand
TAATGAAGCCAAGGGAAAAAGTGATTCTAAAGACATTGAGAAACATTATCATCCCTCCAACATTTGAGCATGAATTAGGGAAAATCAAGGTACATGTCCCATTAGTGGAGTTGGTGAAGAACCCTATCTATCAAAAAAAAATTGAGAAATTCATACATGGATTTGATCTTAGTAATCATCCTAATACTTTAAATATACATGATGAATTTCCAACCATCACATTTGGACCTCACATTGACAACAAAGAGGACTATGTTGCACCTTTATATATCACTTTGAACATTCATGACAAACTACTACTCAATTGCATGTTGGATTCTAGAGCCTCCCATAACCTTATGCCTAAATATGTCATGGAACATTTGGGACTTGAGATAAATAGACCATATCATGATTTATACTCATTTCTCTCAAGAAAGGTTAAATGTGAGGGTATGATTAAGGATTTGGTGGTTACATTAGCACAAGTCCCTGCAAGAGTATCACGATGGATGTAGTAGTGGCCAATGTCCCTACTAATTATGGCATGCTTTTATCTAGATCATGGGTAGGAATGCTAGGGGGGAACTATGCAAATGGATATGACATATGCAACTATACCAGTTTTGGGGGGTGAGCAAAGAAGATTGTATAGAGAAAAAAAGTTTTCATATGTGGTAAGTGACCAAAAAAACCCATTAAATCACCCCATCTATGATACTGAATCTGATTTGGGTTGATGCATCTTGTCCATAGATGAGGCAGTTGAACCAGAAAGAATACCTACTAATGATAATTTGGGACCTAAAGGGGTGTGGAAAATATACTTTGATGGATCCAATTCAAAAAGATGGTTCTGGAGCAGGGATAGTGATGATATCTCCAACCAATGAGAAAATTTTCCTATCTTATAAATTAGATTTTGAAGCTAACAATAATGTGGCAGAGTATGAGGCCTTGGTTTTAGGATTGGAGGCTGCCATAAAAATGAACCTAACACAATTGGTAGTGTTTGGAGACTGTGAGATATTAGTGCAGTAGGTAAGAAGTGTATATCCTACAAAACACCCTAGGATGAGAGCCTACAGAAACCTGATTTGGGATCTAATTGACAATTTATTTCTAGATTTAAACATTATTGTTGTCCCTGGAGATTTAAATAAGAAATGAGATTCATTATCCATAGCTGCTAGTATTTTTAAAGAACCCATTGTTCCTCAAACAAAGTATGAAGTGTAAATGAGGTACAAACCTTCTATTCTAGATAATGTAAAGCATTGGCAAGTGTTTGAAGATGACTAATAGATTACAATATTTTTGGAACTGATGGATGAATTCTATTCTATTCATATAGACAATGAGGAAGATACAGAAGAGAGTGAGGAATCTATTAGTGATGCATATATTGATACCCATTTAAATAACCACATGGAATCCCATAAAGTGTTACAATTGAAAAATAATTTCATTCCTAAAGGCCTAGTTCCCTTTGAACAATTGTTTGACAAGAATGATGTACCTACTAAGCCTAATGTTTTACCAAAATATGAAAGCATACATGACTGTAATGTGGGAACTAGTCAAGATCCTAAATAAATTAATTTTTCTAAACATGTCACCTAAATTCAAACAAAATATGTAGATATGTTTAACGAATATGTGGATGTTTTTCTTAGAAATATGAGAATTTAAAGACATGTGATACCTCTATTATTTAGCATAGAATACCTTTGAAATAAGGGACGAATCCATTTAGACAAAAGTTGAGACAAGTAAAACCAATCATGTTTCCCATTATAGAGAAAGAAGTTAGAAATTTTCTAGATGCAAATATTATAACTCCTTTGAGATATTCTGAGTGGATTGATAATTTAGTTCCTATGAGGAAGAAGAATGGGGAGATAAGATTATGTTTTGACTTCAATAATCTGAATAAATGTTCTTTGAAATACAATTACCCTTTACCTAATATGGATCACATACTTCAAAAGGTAGTTGGGGGCTCTATAATATCAATGATGGATGGTTTCTCTAGGTACAATCAGGTGGTTGTGCACTTGGATGACAAAGATAAAACTGTTTTTACCACTCCTTGAGGAACATTTATGTATGAAAAGATGCCCTTTGGAATTATAAATGTAGGGGCCACATTTCAAAGAGCAATGGATATTTCTTTTGTGGGAGAGAAATAACATTTTATTGGAATATACCTTGATGAAATGACAATATTTTCCAAATCTCATCTGGATCACCTTAAACATTTAAGACAAACCTTCACTAAATGCAGAAAGTTTGGCTTGTAACTAAATCCAAAAAAAAAAAAAAAAATCTATGAAGGAGGAGAAAGTTTTAGGCCATATAGTATCTAAGGATGGGGTTAAGATTGTTCCTAAAAGAGTGGAGTACATTAGAACAATCAATTTACCAAGAAATAAGAAAGAGGTGTAGTCCTTTTTAGGAAAGATAAATTTCCTAAGAAGATTCATACCAAACTTTGTTGAGATGATAAAAAATATTATTGACATGCTGAAAAGGGGTAGTGAAATAAAATGGGCAGTTGATTCTAAGGGTTTCTTTAAACAAATTAAAAAATATCTTGGAGAATTTTTATTTTTAGTCAGTTCTAATTATTACAAACCTTTTTTAGTTTTCTCCTTTTCCTCTGAAAACAACATATCATTTGTCTTATTACATAAGAATGAAGATGGTTATGAGAAACCTATTTCATTTTTCAGCAAGGCATTGAGAGACATTGAGTTGAAATATATTATCATGGAAAAATAGGCGCGTGATCTCGTCAAAGCCTTAAAGGCCTTTAAGGATTATATTCTACATTCTCACATCATTGCCTATGTTCCAACTGTTTTTGTTAAAGACATTTCGGTCCATACTAACAATGAAGGGAAAAGAGGTAAGTGGATTTCTAAACTACAAGAATATGATTTGGAAATAAATCTTACAAAATTGGTAAAAGGACAAAGACTTGCATGGCTTCTTACTATGTCCAATCACAAAGTATTAGGAATGAATATGGTGTCCTAAGAATTAGTTGTACCTAAGCCATAATTTGATGATATACAACATCCTTTACTCCAATTAGACCCCAAATTTTCACAATCTGACTGGTATAAGATATTGTCTTTTAATTTTAAATTTTGAAATGCTCAGAAGAATGGGATAAGGCTAGGGCCAGGTCTATTAAATTAAAGGATGTAAAATATTGCATTATTGATCAACAATTTTTTTGGAAAGACAAGAGTGGAATTTTACTAAAATGTATTATTGAGGATCAAACATCAAACATCATTAATGAGTTTCATAGTGGGGTTTGTGAAGTTCATCATGCTTGGAGAGCTACAACTTAAAAAATATTAAGGGATGATTACTATTGACCCACTCTATTTGTTGATATCAATGCACTGGTTAGGGCATGTTCTAAATGCCAAATATTTACAGGAAAAAAAACGCTTCTCCCCTTTCCACTTAGACCATTTAAGGTGGAAAAACCTTTTCAACAATGGGGTTTGCACTTCATTGGGGAAACAAATTCCAATTAAGTGTTCAGTACAAATGGATTCTCACAACTATAGATTATTTTACAAAGTGTGTTGAGGTTAGTCCTACAAGGGATACCACTGATTCCGTTATCAAAAAAATTCTTGAAGAGAATATTTTGGCTAAATTTGGTTGTCTTAGAAAGATCATCACTAAAAATTCATAGGCCTTCAAATATGACAACTTATTACAGTTTTGTCAAGACTACAATATTGAACTTGGATATTCCATTGCATATCACCCATAGTGAAATGGCTTAGCAGATTCACCAAACAAGAGTTTGATTAGAATCATCAATAAGATTCTCTCATAGAACAAGAAAGCATAGGATTCTCATCTCAAGTATGCTTTGTGGGCCGATAGAATAAGTAAAAAAATATCCATTGGAACTTCTCCTTTCCAATTGGTATATGGGACAGATATTGTTTTCCCTATTCATGTAAGTCTTCTAGTGATGAAGTTACTTCAAGATGAAGAGGAATAATTGAATAAGGTGTAAATAAGGATTCATCATCTCATCAAGGTTCAATAGAAGAGGGAACATGTATTGGTTAAATCAAAAGAAAATGAGGATATGATGAGAAATATATTTGATAAGAGATCTAAGGAAAGAAATTTTGACGTTGGAGATCTAGTTTTAAAATAGGATGCAAGAAGAGAAACCAAAGGGAAGCATGGAAAATTTGATAACCTCTCGATGGGGCCTTTTCAGATAATTGTTGTTCAAGACAATGACACTTATGATATAGCTGATCTGGATGGTGATGTGTTGGGAGATCATGTAAATGGGAGGTTTATCAAGCACTTTTTGCAATAATAATCTCTAATTGTATCCTACTTGTACAATATTAGTTTCTTTTCTTTTCTTTAGCTTTTTTATTAAGACAAATTTTTGTTAACTTTATGTAATTTGAATTTCTTCAAATAAATTTGGACCATTAGGTTAAGCTATTGATTTGGGAGGATGATTTGTCCTTTCATAGAAGAAGAAGGTGCATTACAAGTTTTAAATATCAAACGTTATAGCCCAGTGAACAAGGTGACTAGTCTATTGTTCTTAGCACATCACAAGGATCTGTTGTCCTCGTTGAAGAAAATGTCGATAGAGGGATGAAATTTTTATGGGAACTATGAATCCAGAGGAGATTTAGTTTCATGGACTTGGTTTTATCAAGAGGAAATAACAATTGGGGCCTACAAAATGGAACAATTTTCCTTAACAGTGAGTAACTTGAAGTGGAAAAGGTTTTAAAGTGAGTAAAGAGAGATAAATTATGCAAAAGGAGCTTAACATAGACCACTGGGTGGCTTAAATTACATGTACACAAGGACATGTGCTAGTATGAGGGATTACATTAGTGATAAGGGGTTGTGATTAGGTGCTAAATTTGAATATTTCAATGCACTTCATATAGGGAACAAGATCAATGGCTCATATATGAGCACATTTCATATCACAAGATCAATGGTGTAGAAAACATGCCACATCCATGGCTCAACTGAATTTTAATGATATTCATGGATGTGGGGAGTGGTTTCAAGATGCAATACACATCCTTTGTTTATTGGTTTCACATCCCTTGCAACTAAAAGGAAACCTCCCATTTTCCCATGAAATACCACTGGAGGTATCGCAGAAACCACATTGTCCCATGTTCACTCAGCACCTTGTTGGAGAATGAGATGGACCAATCATGAAAATCTGATCTCACACCTAGACATGATGTGGTCAGAAACATGATAAAATACAATTTCCCAATCATATTAATCCACAGAAGTTCTCACAAGTGACTATTGCTATCTGGGAGACACGTGGCATAACCAAACAACATCAATCTTAACAGTGATGCCGCCCAGACCAATCTTTACCTGCCACGTGTCCATCGTACATTGATGATGTCATCCAAATTTTCATGTGTTTCTCAGATTTTGAAGTGAAAAACAATACGAAAGTGACACATGTACGCAAATCATTTAAAAAATGGATAAGGATACATCACAATGGATTTTGATGCAAGAGAAAGGTCATCAAAAGAGGTCAGGGTATCACTTGGCATGTATGATTAGTATAATCTATAAGAAATAATTAGTAATCACCACTCTCTCAGGAACGACTGGTGGGTATTGAAATCATTGGCCTTGTCAGATGCGATGTAATATCTAATCTGTAGTACAATGGTCAAATTTAACCAATCATGGGTTCCGTCAGCAAAGGTTCATGTGACACATCACAATTCTATAAGAGTGAGCCACATGGCATGTTACAACCATCTATAAGCATCTCTTCTTCACTGGATGCTTCTTTCTGAGATCTACTTTGATGGATGATGATCCTCCTGAAGGGGGTTTTCCTCAAGTAAATATTTTTGGCCATTTTGGATTTAGATGTGTTGGGACTTCTACCTATTTTCTAAATGGGGAGGAAATATGCTTACTATTCTTGTTGACTCATAAATAGCAGTTGCGGGTGACCCTGTAATTCATTCTAAGGTGCAGCTATATTTTCTAGCCAAAATCTAGTTGAAACATTTGGTAGAGGAATCAGAGGATGAATCAATGTTGCACCACATCGTGAGGTTCTAGTAGCTGAGAGCAAACAAATAGTCTTTCCTTCATCCAACATAAACCCTCAATTTCATGGAAGGAGGAGAGGTCCAAACCAACAGTTCTATCCTATTGAGCAATTTGTATGGAAGGATACATAATGAGCATTCTTGGTGGGGTAAAATCCTTCAATCAAAGGACATTTTATCATAGAAAAAGTGATTGTTTCACTTTATCAAGAATTTCTACTAGAAAGATAAATAATTTCAAAATAAAAAAGAAATATCAAGAAATTTTTAGGTTGTTTAAAGACACAAGAAGTGGTTTTCACACAAGGAGGAGCTATAAATAATCCATCAGGATCATTATCTCATGATCAACAGATAGAGAGAGAAATATGGTTTGAACCTCAAAGTCAAGAGATCATTTCAGCTCCAGCAGAAAGACAGACTATTAAAGGGTAGCCATGAGTATGACATGGATTCAAATATTTTATGTTGTATGAGTTTGTAATTCCCATCTTTATTTGTTCTCCATTTTACTTGATCTATCTTCCATCTATGTAATGTACTCTAATCATTAATGAAATCTTTTAGCAGCAATTTTGTCCCATATGTGTTGTAAATGTGTATGGATTCCTTTATGAATGAGATTGATTTCAATTCCCTGACCAATCTTGTTTCAAATATTGTTTGAAATATTCAGAATAAATGAATTTTTTTTTATATGGATGTATTAAGAAATCATATATCTAAAATGCATGTAATTCAAATCAAAATGCATAAATTGTGGTAAGAATTGAATTCTTGAATGATCAATACATTCTTCTCCACTCAAATCCTAGTAACATTTATCCCAGTTTGATACCTTACCTATGCACTTCTCTTTCCACACAGCCATATATTATTTTATCCTCAAAAATCTAATATACGTAGGAGAAATTTCCCATGTTATTCAAAGGCATGCCAAATCATCATGTCTAAAAGTTTTAAAGAGTTGTAAGGAGTGAGTATTTATGTATATCTCCCTTTATAAGGAAATATAGTATAAAAACCATTTTTCTAAGTTTTGACTCGAATGATCCTTGAAATTGTTCCTCTAACAACTGATAACATCTCAAGGACTAACATATCCTTCCCTTGTATGGTAGCCATAGGTGAGACTAGTCAGTTGAGAAATAACCTTGCAATTTTTTAGACCAATCCCTGCTCAATAAAAAAAATAAGCTTTTGAAATGTCTACAACTATAATTTCAATTACCTGGCTAACTCTAGGATATGAATCTAATCTAATCATGATGTTCTTTAGTTCTCCCATGACTCTGGCATATGATATGTCCAACTAAATGATCCTAGTGGCGCTATTTTTTTTGTACAACATTTATCTTTTGGTAAATGAAGTATGGCATGCCATTGGAAGAGGTGCCTAAGTCCACCAAACAACTATGTACATTGAAATTGAAAATTTCAAATGTCATAAGAAAAGGTGGAGTTTGAGATTTAGAATGTGTCCCTATGCTTATTGCATTAACCATGGATTTTACTATAATTTTTTCATATTTTTTAGGTTCAAAAGTTTTGGGACTACTTTCTACAAATATTTTTGTTTTCTATTGAGAGGGAAAGGAATTAAAGGTGTTGATGATAATATCTCTCTATTGCAGAAGGGTGAAAATGTCATACAACAAAACATTTACCTTGGTCTTCTTCATGTCCTCTATGAAATTTGGGTCCATTGAGTGTATAACTGAATTCCTAGTAGTTTTGGTTGGTTGGGAAGTGCTTGGGGTGGCTTTGGTCTAGGAATAACTTCTTTGATTCTTAGTAGTAACAGGAGGAGTGATTTTTGTAGGAGCAAAAACATATTTAGTAGGAATGGTGTTGTTTAACATAGGCCCTTTACTCCTTAGATTTTAATCCTTTGTGACAATGTTAGTAGCTTGAGTATACCCTAGTGATAATTCCTCTACTGCATCATCATCAAAGTCTAAATACCACTCCCACAGAAATAGGGAAGATTCCTCTGTGTTATCCCCTTCTTCGATTGCTTCCTTGGTTGTAATTGTTTCTTAGGGTTAGTCATCAAAAGTGGATTGTTGTTCCAAAAGTTCATTGATGACTAGATTCATGGAATTTATACATTGAGAACAAGTTTTCTCAAAGTGGTTGGTCTGATGGTAGAAAAAAAATTATCCATGCCAAACTCATCAAGGTTGAGGTTGATATTTGAAGCCTCAGGAGGTTTGGTTTGGTTGTTTGGTTTCTTGTGAAAGGGTTAGAAGGGTTTGTGATGAGATGACCCTTCACCAACATTTTTATTCAAGTATACCACCTCATTGAACAACTTTTTGACTAGTTTGAGAAGGATATCTATGTCATTCGGTTCTTTCTCAAGTGCTTTAGTCAACAATAGGGTTTCTTATCTGCTTCTTTGCTATCTTCAATTTCCATATTTCTACATAGAGATAGCATATCCTTTTCTATGCTCTTTAATTCCTCAATCTTTTTTTCTAGAGTTGTTGTGTTGGCTCTTTTAACAAACATGACTATGGAAGGATACAAGGAAAAGGTATGCTATTGTACAGTTAATGCTTCAACAGGTTCAACATCAACATGAAATTTATTAAGGATAGTTGCGAAGTGTTGCTTAAAATATTTTATCTTTTCCTTTTTTTCCATTTTGATAGAAATTAATTCTCTATGAAGGGTTGCAAGGGTTTTCTCTTCTCAAAATTTGTTAAGGAAATATTTATCAACTTCTTATGGAACTAGCAAGAAAATTATAATACCATGTGGATGTTTTATTTTCAAAGGCGTAGGAAAACAACCTACAGACTATGTCTTCATGTTCATCATTCATAAGTCAGACTATGAGGTAGAAATTATTTATATGGTCTTTTGGAGAACATGATTTGTGAGGGTCTAATATGGGAAAAATCCTTTCTAGGTGTTTGGGCAAGCCATGAATAATTCCTAGCAGGTTTAAATATCCTTGTGACATCCATGTAGGGACACAATTCTAGTTACTGGCCATATTGGGATTCCTTCTAGTGTCCTCTTCAGATTCATAATTAGATTCAGAGTTAGATGTGGAAGGAGTGGAACTTGGCAGAGTAGGAGGTACTTGGTATAAGAGATGTGGTATATCCTACAAGGAAAACCCTACTAAATATTCAATGGATTCAACAAGAATATTGGACTGAGTTATAGATCAACAAGTAACTTGTATTCAAGGAAGCACAGATGCTATAGGAAAACAAAAAAATTGTTTTGCAAGGAAATGGATTATTCATTGGGTTTTATTGACCTCGATTTGTGGAAAGACATACAAGGTTTCAAGTGTAGTTCCAGGGCTTCCAATGACTAGGCTATCAAGAGTATGGATAGCATCTTTGTAAGGAATATCCAACTCAAGATTTTCCCATACAATATGAAATACGTGAAATTGTGTTTCACGGTGGGTGTTATCATAAGTTTGGCCATGCGAAGATTGAATATTTATGCTAGCTATACAATTTCATCCCTCTTTCTAGTGCCAAAATATGCCGACGTCAGTGGAATTCCCTTCAATATACATGGGTACTCCCCGATATGAAGTCCCAATTAAAATTCACATCATCTGGCATAGAAGTCCCATCTGGATTTGGGCCTGAGAGCCATTATTGGTATTGGGTGGGTATGAGTGGTTGGAGGAGTGTATAAATGAATTGTGTGTGGATGTGAGCTATGATAAATGTGGGAAATAAAAATATAATCTAACATATCCTAGCTAGGAGAAGTGAAATATAATAAATGAAAAAATATTAATGTAACCAATCACTACATACAAAACCTACCCACATAGTTTTTATAAGGACAAATTGTTAAGAACCAAATATCAAGATAACATAGAAAAACCTTAGAATAAGTACTCAACGCCTTGAAAAAGAGACAATTTCAGATAATAAGCCTGTTTGAGGGGGAAACCTCCTTATACACCACATAAGTGTCCAAATACCTGATAATTCCAAATGAAAAGGTCTCCTTGGTATATATAGGAGACTAGGAGGTACGATTACAACTAATGGACCCAAGCTGACATAAATAAAATAAAATTACTAATGTAATATGCCCTAATTAAGGGGTAATGTACCACTATTTAGGGCTTAACATGCCCCTCCCTTTCAGAAAAGTGTTGTCTACAATGCTTGAGTAATTCTGGATGCTTCTGTATAAAAGACTCATCTTCCCAAGTGGAATCTTCATCAGGTAGTTTCCTCCACTTAATGAGATACTCTGAAATGGATCTATTCCTTAGCTAGCAAATTCTTGTGTCAATGATAGCTTCAAGCTCCAATATGATTTTTCCTTCCTCATCAAGTTCTGGAAATATAGTTCAAACTGGGATCTTGTCACCTATAACCTTCTTCAAGCATGAAACATGGAAAACTGGGTGTACTCATGAAGATGCAGGAAACTCCAATTTGTATTCCATACTACCAATCTTTTGTAACACCTTATAAGGGACATAGTACTTTAGTGATAATTTATTATCCTTCTTGGCTTGCTTGGGGGACATATGTTTGTATGGTTGTAGTCTTAAAAACACCCAACCCCTACTTCAAAACTTCTTTCACAATGATGGTGATTTGCTTATTGTTTCATGCGATTTTGGGCGATGGTTAGGTTGTCCTTTAAGATTCAGAGAACTTGTTGTTGATATTGGATGTGATATTCCACTGGTTGAACCTTAGATTTTTCTTTTAGATAAGAAGTGATGGAAGGAGGGTGGTATCCATAGAGCGCCATAAATTGTGTCATTTTTTTTGGAGTATGAAAGGAAGGGTTATAGCACCATTCTGTCAAGGGTAACCATTTGAACCATTGTGTTTGTTAATCAGAGAAAAATCAACAAAGGTAGCCTTCCAAACATTTGTTCACTATCTCAGTTTGTCCATTAGATTGAGGATGATAGGATGAGCTATGAGCCAATTGAGTACCCAAACAAGAAAATAATTCTATCCAAAAATGTCCAGTGAATATGGGATCTCTGTCACTTACAATAATCTTTTGGCTTCCATGTAGATTTTGAACTGTCTCTATGAATGCGGTGGAAATTCTACTGGATTTAAAGGGATGAGAAAGTGCACAAAATTGTGTGTACTTGGTCAGTCTATCAACAATCACCACAATGAAATTCTTTCCTTCAGAATTTGGTAACCCTATGATGAAATCCATGGAAACTTCCTCCCAAGGCTGACTTGGGATGGCTAATGGTTGTAAAATACCTGGGGTCTTAATTGTTTCCACCTTATTTTGTTGGAAAACCAAACATTCTGCCACAAAACTTTGAAAATCAGTTTTAAGACCATCCCAAAAAAATTCCTTCTTGACCCTATGGTAGGTTTTCAAAAATATCGAGTGCCCTCCTACCAGAGAGGTGTGCAATTCCAATAGTGCCTTTTTTTGAGTTGGGAGTTCTTATATAAATATAAGCAATCTTTGTACCATAGGGAATCATTTTTCCATGTAAATGTATCTAATGCACTAAAATCCTACTGCAACCTTGTTGGCAGCCATTTCACATTTTTATCTTTTTCTTATAAGCTGCCTACACAAGGGTTTTGAACCCTAAGTACTTGTTGCAATTCTTGAAAACAAAACGACACTATTATCTTGCACTATTCACACACCTGCCTTTCGTTTTCATTTTCACAATTGCAAACATGAAAACCTTGAGTTGGGAGTCATGTTGATGGCATTAAAATCGTCACTGGATTATTACGAATAATCTTATTCATGTGGTCATTTCACCTCTAAATCAATAATGGTCATACAGTGTCAAAACACCAAACCTTCATTCACTTTGCATTTTGTTGATATTGGTTTCAATTTATAGGTTCGCCATGCAATGATTTTTGGTGTCTTTGATTAAATCCTTGGTGCAATGGTTTCATGGAATGCATAAATTTTATGATCAAATCTTGGTGCTATATTCGAAATGTTGTTCTGTTTTAAATCATACAAAAGCTATTGTTTGTTCAAACATTCAGATCGACTTGTCATGGTTTTTAATGGTTGTTTGTTTGGCATGTCGCTTACATTGTTTTTGACACATACTAAAAGTGATTTGAGTTACCAAGGCATAGTCAATAGTACATGTCAGAATAAATGTTCTGCATGGTTCTAATTCATTCCTCCACCCTCTCACACATAGGCATTAATGTTTGCCTTGCATCTCGGGCTACCTCTATTTGGGAAAACCTGCGAGCATTTGGTCCTGTGTTTACCCTTTCCAGCCTCCTCATCGTTTACCCTGATTGACTGTGTGCTCTCTGCTATGGTCCCTGTAGTGAAAATTAAACCCCCATGGTACCCAGACTCTGTTATGGTTTGATAGTGCAAGAGGGGACTACTTAGGCTAACCCCGTATTTTCCTCCTAGAGACACGTTTTTGTGTGAGCGATTTTGGGCAAACGGTTTTGAATCAGATCAAACCCTTGAAAACCCAGAATTGAAATTAGCCCCTTTACCTTCACTATGGGAGGTTTCCTCAGAAATTGGGTTATTACAGAGATCCATCTCATCCCTTACAGGTCAAATCTCAGTTTTTCTCTGTGGCTGGAAGGTGCATTTTAATCTGTTTTCACTTGCCGAAATGTTTGTTTCTCCTGGCCTGTGCCTCAGAACCCCTCTCACTCATCCTGTCATTCCCCCTCATACACTCTCACCCCCTATTGAATCCTTGATCAATTTAAAGGATATTCAACCAGTCTGCACAACTTCTACGAATGTCTGGAAATTCATCTTGTCCATGGTTTGGCATTGTAGCTTGCAAGCCTCTCTCTAAGGACAACAATAATGTTTTTTCTTTTTTTTTTACATGATGATGGTAGTTTGCAGATATTTTTGTTTGGAATGGGTAGTGGAACTCGAGGATTGGAGTTACTAAGACATGATTGCAACATTAATTCAGAACAAATGAAAAAGCTAGGTCCTGGCATCCTTGGAAATATAGCAAATGCTGGGATCAACCCAAAATTTCCCCTGGATTTCTTTGAAAAGACAACTTGCATTATTACTGACATTAAGCTGGGAGGTGATGTTATTAGAAACAATGATTCAAAAGGTGTTAAGCTTAATTTAGCATCAGAAGAAAGTTTCTTAGAGAGCCCCAGCCCTACTGGATTTAAGATAATTATGTTTAATTCCAATCCAGATATTGTAATGGTAGGTTGCCATGTTCATGTGGGAGATACATCACCAAGTCACATTCCTTGTGAGATGGCTATTTTTCAGAGGACCATCAAAATGATTTTTGAACGATTCTGTTTGATTTGAATTAGCATAAAATGGTTTTAATATGATTTGGTTTGTCTTAAATTAGCATAATCGATTTAGTTTGTTTTAAATTAGCATAGCCGATTGTGTTTGCTCTGAATTAGTTTGATTATAGTCCATTTCGATTGAAATTGATTCATATACGATTTCATTTATTTTGAATTGGCATAAAAGATTTGGTTTGTTTTACCAAGAATGATTTTCTTGTTTTGAATTAGTAATTAAGAATTGTTTGATTCACCATATACATTTATGTTATCATTTGGATTGATTTGAAACGATTTTGTTTGTAAATATGACCAGCTACAGAATCGTGAGATTATGTAGCTAGTCATAAAATTTGGATTTTTGTTAATTTTACAAATAAAACATTATCTAAACTTGTTTATTCTTGTCCACCTACAGGTACATATGAATTTCAATGGGAAATTGGACATGCTGTGGCAATTTAGAACATGCTTTTTGTTATATAGTTTTGTTTTAAGTTGTTAATCTTAGGTAGAAATAGAGACTTGGGAGATTGTTCCCAGATTTTTTTGTAACAATTTTTGATAATTCCCACAGGGATGTTTTACCCTGTGGCCTTTTTATACTCATTAATTTTTGTAAAGAATCCATCACTGTTGGGAGAACAAAGACTATGGGCTTATGATTATACAGACTTGAATGGAAGTGGATGCTTTGTAACAGCTTTAGCTTTCAATTTATCATACTTTCGTTCAAGTTTTGTGCATTTTAATTTGTTATCAAATTATTGACTACTTTAGCTATCAAGATTTGTTACAGATTGATGCGTTTTGATTTAAATTTTTCCCATATCTAATGTATCTCATTTTACGCACAACAATTACTCTGTTTTAATTTAATTAACAGAAGGTTTATCTTCTTTGTTAAATAAATGGTTATGTACAAATCTTCGCACTGGGATTTATCTAAATGTGATGATCTGTAAATTATAAGATTGGTGTTGTTTTATGTCTTGTTTGTTCTGTCATTCGTATTCAAAAGAGCATTGCTACTTTCTGTTTACAAGAAGCTTGTGAAAAATCTGGTGCAGATTTCTCCCATCAAACAGCTGAATCGGATACTGTGCACGGGGCAAATTGGAAAGCATTACTACAGGTTAGTCTGTTAGTTTTATTCAATTAGTTAATTAATATATAAAAAAAAATTGTAATCTGAACACGTTTCATTGTTCATCTATATAGTTCAGATTTACAGTTAGGATTGTTATGTTATTGTTATGCTTAGATAGTTTTCATTTTATTTCTGTCTCATAAAAATTATAAAATTCAAAAATAATAGCTTAGCTATCATAGGACAGTTCACAAATTATTTTTTGCAAGTTTTCGATTTAAAATATGTAATCTGTAAATACTGTACATATATAATCGAGATTTAATTGTATTAATATATGAACATTTAATAAGTAGAATTATTGTTTTATAGTATTAGTTAGTAAATTGTATATATATTTTTCGATTTGTATATAGTTTGTTGTAGTTGCTTTTTTTTCACTTAGATTAGTTTCTTAGATTAGTTTTTTTTTCGTTTTCCTAGGACTTAGATCAGCCAATGGAGCCGCTAAACCCATTAGAGTGGATCATCCCAAATGGCTTGGGTTATTTAGACAACCTCGGACCGGATCCACCCCTCCAATTGACAAGTGTTCAATTTCGCCCGTCAACAAATGGTGCTAGAAGGAGGGCTGACTGACAAGTTGGCCTTGTAGGAGTCTTTATTTTAAATGTATTCAATTTCCCCCATGGCTCCCCAAATCACTGTGTTGGAACATGCTTTCAACTTCTCATTACCTGATGTTCCCAACGAGACAGTCTCACGCTTGTCCAAAATCACCTTTGATGGTGGAGGCAATATATCTTCTAAAGACCACCTTAACAAGTTTTGGTGCAAATGCATCAAACATGACATCTCAGATTTAGGAGTTTTATGCAGACTGTTCGCTTTTACTTTTAGAGGTCGACTCAAACATTGGTTTGAATCCTTTCCAGCATGTCACATTTTTTATTGGTTTCAATTTGTAGATGAGTTTCTAGATGCTTTTGAAATTTATGATTTCGATCAATTGTGTGAAGAATTTCATACTTCACTAATCAACGACAATTCATCTTCAGAAGACTTTTTGACAAGAGTCTATCATATCCTCTGTAAATTTAATCTCAATGACATGTCATTAGCATTAAATCTCTTCTATGATGCTTCCATCCCTTCCATTCAGTCATGTTCAATCACGAACGAAGAACTAATTGCAAATCCTATCACCCAACTGCAAGAACAATTCTCTTTGCAAGAAGAGAAGGATCCTTCCGACAATGTTGAACAAGCTAGGAAGGTAGAATCTATTGACTAGGTTCTTATTGACAACCAAATTGGTTTTTCCTTTGAATCATTGTATTTTCAGTCTTCGAACAATATGGAAGAAGATTCATTTCTGGCTCAAGGTGAATATCCTCATTCTTTTAACTCATGCTCTAATCAACATTTGAAATCA